>QYTT01088975.1:0-14949 GCA_006980735.1 Dasypogon diadema | reverse complement strand
AAAGGGGATGGCCTGCTGAGCGCGTGTACAAAATTTGGGCGAAAAAGACCGCGAATTTGCGGAGCTAGAGCAATTTGCGCGAAATCACCCAGAAAAACGCCCGCAAGTATGCAATTTTGGTTTTTGGCTCATATCTTGGGAACTTGGGAATCGCTCTAGCGATAATAGAAATTTTATAAAATTGTTTTTATTGCAACAAAAAGAAACAAAGAAAGCTTAATTAAAATACAAAGAATAATAAGACTAAGGTTATAAAGAATATGTATCATGTAAATTGTGACTAGTTAAAACAGAAAAACGAAAAACGTGGTTCTATAATTTTTGGTGTAGTGTAAGAGAAAAGAGACATTTACAAAATTATAATTATAATAAGGAAAATAAAAAGTATCAAAACAAAAAGAAGACAAAATCAAAAAAACAAAATCCTAGCCCGTAAGTATTTTGTAAATTTATAATGTTAAATTCCACTAACAAAATTGTAATTTATTTAGCTCGTAGGATTACCTGTCAACGAACCCCGATATAAAATATATAAGTAGAAATAAAAGAAAAATAAAATTCAACGTAGTTTGGCGTTTCATTGTGGAGTAAAGGGATCCTGAGGATCATCTGGGGGAGTATTAACTCATGCCTTCTCCGTAGCCAGCGGTACAACGAGGGTCTTCGTCCAAGGGAAAGTGTATGTTCGCTGTTAAGTTATTATTAGAGTGTTAATCTTAGTGTGTAGTGTCCAGTATCTGTCATAGTTAGCGAGCTAACCTGTGTAAATGTAAGAACTTATCCTTTAGCTAATTTCATTTGAGCCAGACCACGTATTAGTATTAAGAAAGTCTTAGTAGCAAGGAAGGAGGAAGTGGTTTCAGCGCTGTTGCTTAAAAAAAAAAAAGTTTAGAATTTAGAGGACATGTCACAGTGTTTCTTCGTCGCCTTTCCGGGCTAACGAAGTGTCCTCTCCCGGGGTCTAAGATTGAAGTACGTATAACCTATAAAAAAAGAGAACATTACAATATGAGCCGAAAACCAAGATTCCGTCTCCCTGAAAATGTGGATCTAATTTCCGTCCGCTCCGCTTTACGTTTTCCAACTGGAAAATATCCATGAACTCAAGAGATGCAATTAAAAGTTGTCATAATTCTCACAGATAAATCCCCACATCTGTGGTCTCTGTGTTATCCTTGTCGACAGAAATTGAATTCACATCCTGGTTCCGCTGTTAAATTAAATTGAAAGAGTTTCAAAGTCACAATTAGCTGTGCAGCACAGAGGTCCGAGCGATGTTTACAGCCAACTGCCCAGCTCAGACAAAAGGAGTGCATCAGTGAATCCTTTGTGTCCTTATTTATGGCAACCAAACAAGGAAACAGTGGCAAAGTTCTAAAAATGTAAACTTCCGCCATTATTTCCACACCAAAAGATTGTTTGTTCCCGTTTCCATCCATGAAACAAGAAAATCGTTTGCCAAGGGATAATCAAGTACTCCGGGGAGCAATAAAATAAAAGAAACATTTCTCAGGGAAATTTAATGAAAGAGCGCGCGCGTTCCCAGTTCCCAGTTGAAGTGCTTGGTTGGCCTCGATACTCCGGAGATAAGTTTCGCGAAGATGAATCGGGATTTTTCTTGTGTTGTTCCCGTATTTACACTGACTAAATGCGAATGAATTCCATGTTGAACAGTTGAACACCAGTAGCTGAATGTATGGCCCCGGGAGCGGGAAAGGGTTAAACGATGTACGAAGGTATAAATTAGTACGTTACTTAGAGGGGGGTTAAAAACGTTTTCGAGATATTTTTCGGGTTTAAATTACTCTGGCTGGAAGCTATGCGCTAACGAAGAGCCCCTTAATATCTTAATGTCCTGGGAAATTAGAACAAACAGTAATTAATGAATAATTTAACTTTGGGTGAAGCTGGAAATCATAAATCTGCAGGAGAGCTTTTAAATGTGGCTTCCAGTGCAACCTTGTTTATGTAAACCAAATTACCTGCCTGTGGAGTTCCCTGGATGAGTGAAATTTCCATAAACGATAAAAGACGATACAATGCAAACTAGTTACGTTTTGTCAGAGTCTTCAGATAGTCGGTATTTCTTTTTTTTTTTGGTATTAACTGATATGTCCCGGGGAGGATTGACTGTACAGATTATTGAAGATCTCTAAATCTCTAACCCATGCAATGTTCACAACAACAAAGCATTTCTTGCCCTTGAAAGGATTACAAACAACTGGAATTAACAGCTTTCAGGATGAGTAATATAATTCTCAAGTTTCATGGTAAAGTATCTGAACGAAACGGAGCCTACTGGAAAGGCTGAGGGATTAGTCACCAACTGCAGGAGAAGTTTTCATTCTGGCCTCGCCTGTTAAATGTAGAAATGTAATCATAGAGTTTCTCTTATTTTATTCGAGATTTCGAGAAGTAATATCTACTTCCAAGCAATTTACGGACTGCCAACCTCGGGTCCTGTCGAACTCCCTACAAAACCCAATTGAATTACGAGCTGAAATCCGTCACTCTCGGGACAGCAAGGACACCACCCCGGTATGGTTTTCTACATTACTTCGGGCTGGGCCTCTTGATTAGTTGCCCACTGGAGCGCTTCTTTTTGCGGAAAGTATCCTCCACAAAACTGGGAACTAGTTCCCAGCATGGACGTCACAACACTGCTCTCCCGTCCGCCCACCGGCTGCATACAAACAGCATATACTCGGCGTCGACCCTGCTATCCCTGTAATACGGACGCTCCAATGAGTCGGATCTGCTAACCTTATGGAGGTACCACCGAGAGCATCCTTGTCCACTTAGGGGCTGCATGAGATGGTAGTTCACTTCGTCGTGTTTCGTGTCAATCCACGGTTCAATTTACTCATCGTATGGGACCTTTCCTGCTTACTACCCTACCTCAGTCTTTTTGATGTGTATGGCTTTACTTCCGTCGATAGAACTCCAGTTGGAACTATTTGAGCGATAACGAAGACTGTCGACTCCGAAACTCTATGATACACAGAGGGGATCTTTAGGGCGCTCCGAATTTGTACAGAGGCTTGTATGCTTCCTGTATGCCTAGTTTCATTTGATCGCCCCATATCTCAACTCCGTATAGCAGTATAGACTGCGTTATGGCCATGAACAGGGTGATTTTGGAGTCAATCAACATTCCAAGGTACTTAGCTGTTGCTTCCGTCAGCACTTGATCTGCGCCCAACTCCATGGGCAGGACAGTGCTGATCCTGCTTTTCGTGGGGATGACTCTCTTCTTCTTGGCCACGCAGCTCTACAAGCTCAACCGTCCAGACCACTATTAACACAGCGACGTAGTCTGCGTTCCCCACCGAGCGCGTCTCTTTCAGCATACCTGGCCGTAAGAGGCTGTTATAGGCGACATTACACAAGTCAGGTCGCAATACGGATCCCTGTACCTCCGCCGCACTGTCGGCTCTCCATGGTGCCGTAGATTAGCGATCAATCGTTCAGGTAGTTTCGGACCATGCGGTTGATCGTGCAATAGATGACAGTCTAAGGCTTATATAACCTCGCGCAGCTAATCATCGGTTAACAGGGAGTAAGTCCCTCAAATCTCCTGGGGCAGAGGACATCTTCTGAGGATGTAAGGATAGGATGTTCAAGAGAAGTTATATCATTACAGTTGGGATGGCGTTGTATTCTAAAGCTGAAGGCTTTCCATTATATGTTACATAAACTAATCGAATTTCTTATTAAAAGATTTAAAAACGAATCTCCATTCATCATCCCTAATCACGCCCCAACTTTGACTAATTCTTAGGTTTAAAGAGACTCTAGGCCTAGTCTAGGTCCTCATGATGTTCTTATATAAGACAAAACGCGCGTAGACTCGTCAAGTGTTGAGTGTTCAAAAATAGCTTCTCCGAAATGATATCCAGCCTAGTGCTACACAGAGCTTCCTTCTGCTGCACAGATCTGAGGTATCAGGAACATAATTAGGCTTGCAAGATATTCTCTTGAGAGATGGAATATCCCCACCCTTTATTTCTAAGTCGGCGAAAAGGAGTTTTCCCTATTGGAGATTACTTTTCCTTATCAGAGATTGATTTCCCCTTAGTGGCAGGAATTGGTATCTTCAGAAATATTAGAGGGCTATTTCTCTGGCGATTCCTCTTGGACTGTTTTTGGAAGGACTGTTTTTGGAAGGAGTGGCAATGAATGTTTGGTTCGGGATCTCTTACTGTTTATTCGAGACTGCCCTGTTTGTGAACGAATCGTACGGGGTTTTCTACAATCCAAAATCCATGGACTCGGTAGCAAACACCCAAGCGCCGAGAAAACTTATCTTCTGATTAGACGTCTAACATTTAAGATGCAGGTCCGAAAGGTATCAAGGGGCTTTATATGATGTAAACATAATGTTTCAGTAGGATAACGCACATGTATGTGTATTTATGTAGTAAGACTATTCACTGTCTCCGTTTTCAGAAAGCCATAAGAGGGTTAGGCCTAGCCCCTTTAGTAAACTAAGGCTAAACCACGAAAGCCATCGGACAAAAGATTGATTCATAGTGCCCTGTTCAGTGTGATTCAGATGCAGATTTTTAGTCGCCCCTATCACTGTGTCTCTCCAGAGGTTAAATTATTTATTATTACGCTAAGCCCAAACCTAGAAGATAGTGAAGAACTCTATCAAAAATCAAGTTAATAAAGTTAAAAGGCTGTCAAGACTCCATCTTCTAAGCGAATCATTCCGTCAGCGAAGCTTTTAATGGTCAACTAAGCCTTAAATGCCTTATTTTCGCTGGAGTACACTGATAGTGATAGTTTGGAAATTTTTACGTGGTCTCGAGTGATTGATGAATTTCTTAATCGACTCATTTAATATGAATTCTCAAATCATTTGCAATAATACGTAAAAATGACTTCCGCTAAAATGGCTGAGATATTTCAGAAAAGGTTTATGGTTCCTACAAAACTCTGAAGCCACGTAACTTGCAAGTACCCATCTTTCTGGAATCGTTAAGACCAATTTTCTCCGGTCGACATAAAAAGAATTAACCTTTCGGAAAACGAGAAGTGAAAACACGATATAAATTTACGGAATAGGTGGTCGTCAATTTTTAATTACCGTCGGTCAATTTCCCACAGAAATACATACAGAAGTGAGAGATAAACATAAAAATTTCAATGGCTTCTCTTCATTTTCACCTCTGTCCACCCTGAAATTGATTGATTAGGTCCGCTGGACAGGATTTGTTTGTTTACTAAACGGCCACACAGAATCTGTAGTTAACTACGGTCAATGATTCGAAACGATAACCGGGGACTACTTAATTAATATCGCTTTACTAATGGCATGTAGCAATCCTATAGTGAGAAAAAAGTTATCGTCTACCAGAAAACGTCACCCCTCACCACTTCACGTCAATGTCTCTATATCCTGCTGACGCCTCCTTAATAGTTAAGTGTTCCTCATCAATCACAACATTTTCGGTGACATTTCGATTAAAGCGGCCCAAAAAGTGCTCCAAATTGCCACTAAATAAATATCGAAAAGAAAGTTGCTTGCCGAGATGGAAGGAGCCGGCCGAATCTACGAAAAAGGCGTCTCTATACACTGTGACCAGTGAAAAGGGATCCTCGGCATCGGGGGTACCTATTCAAAAAATCTGGCTCCACTCATTTTCCAATTACTCTTTTACTCTTTGGGTGTATAGACTGATGATAGGGCACCTTCTCGTCCTCGGACGGAAGAGTGGACTTGGATACCCCAAGTCCCCAAGTCGTCGAGGCTGCTTTATGAAATCTAATGCTAGCCAAATATCCTTGGACACAGCAACCCTACTGTATAGTATGCAAATGAGTAGTACAGCAAGGAGATGTGTTTACGAGATGTGCGGACTTGAATCCTGTTCATTCTTTCATGTCGACCTAAACAGCCACTCAAGCGGAAAAATCTTAACACAGGGACATCTATAAAAGCAGTGGAGATGCTAAGCAAACGGCAAACTATCAAAATTAAATCTTCTCATTTACCTGGGGAGTGAATAATTTCGGAAAAGTGTCGTCAGGGATATCAAAGAGAAGTGAAAGCAATTTTCATGCTATTGAAGGACGTGGATGGGGCTTGAGTCTATAATTTCTCTTTTGACAAGTATTTGTACAGGTAATCGATGTGTACAGGTGCCTCGGGAAGGAAAATGCTCTCCTATAGTGTAAAGATACCCTGGAGCGTTCAGAATTGGAGTAATTAACGCTGAGCTCATTAAGTAGCTATTAACATTGTAACGAAGAAGATGACACTGATAAAATTCGGTAAATTGAATCTTTTTGGGGATATTGGATGGGAGCAATGCCTCGGATGAGATCTTTGTTTCATTATAGTTTCAGCAAATTACTCTGTATAATTATTGTCTAAGAATTTAGAAGATTAAACGTTAAAAAGGTCTAAAGTTTATTATTTACAAGATTCGACTAAATACGGTACGTCATTGTTCTGATCTGTTGTGTAGTAAAAATTTAAAGTATAGAGTCTATTCAGTAGATTTGGCCAATGTGTATAGGGCTTATTCCTAGATTCATAAGAAAATCCATAATCTAATCATTTTAGACCAATTATCCATTATTGATGGTCTAAATTGCTGATGTGCTCGATTACTATGTAATTAATTTTGATACATCATTCGTTCCTTAACAGTGAAAAGATAATAAAATTGTTTTTGGCTAATCTAAGTAGTGAGGAAAGATAATCCAAAATTTCAACCTGAAAATGGTCTAAAAAGGAAAATAAAATTTCATCACTGCTACTGAATTTTCTTCTCAGAAGTTCGGAAGTCAGTTGGGGCCAAATTTTGTAATTTGTTTCGATCACATCGTTCAGCCGTCGAATTCCAGTTAGAAGCGTTTTGATCAGTCCTTGATCACTGTACATCATTGAAAAGATTTTCTTATTTATAAGAATGAAAAGCAAAATTTAAAAAAAAACGAAAAAAATTCGTACATGAGAGACAAGGATGTGGCTTTCCGGATTTATAAGGGGAACAAATGTTTGGGAACGAGGCAGATCTACATTAAATTTCTCAACAAGTACAGTACCGTTATAAGCAATCTTCTAATTTAATCAGGACAACAGAAGAAGGATATTTGCGTGTCCCGAAGGCAACTGAGTGTGAAGTGAAGTCTTTCAAAAACAATTTCATATCTCCTTTGATATAATCTCTTGTTTATAAAATTCATCACCTCCAATGTCCTTGTACAACCCTCATCAAAGGGAACTTCATTTCAGCATGTGTGAGATTTGTAAAGTACTTGCGAACCTCGAGCCATCCCACCTGATGGTATGTCTCCTCAGCTTTTAAAATGCATTTCCTTTTCCCTAACTAAACCTCTGAAGAAAATATTTCATTTATCCTACTCTCAAAAAAAACAGAAGAGGTTTGCGATCCCTCTGACACCAGACTAAAAACAATTGCTTCGGTTCCATCTAAGGTCTTTGAAACTCTTCTACAATTGATGAAATACTTCGAGACTAACAAATTAATTCACGTCCTTTCGACCTTCGAAATGGGTGCCCAACTGATGACTTGATGACGATTTTTGTTAAGAGTTGTCATCATTATCTCTATAACTTTGGCGAATCGGGGAAAGGTGCGCTTGACATCTCGATGGCCTTCAACAGAATCTGGCATCCTGCTCTTTCAGACAAACTTCCAGTATTTGGTCCTAACCATTTTATTCCAACGCAGATTGAAAGCTTCCTTTTTGTTCGTTCCATTTACACACTCAAATGTTTACAATAACAATGTCGGCTTGCTGTAGGGTTCTATATTGTCCTCCACTCTTTTTCCAATTTTTATTAATAATTTATTATTTCTCATCTCCAATCCAGACCAGACCATCTGCAGTTTTTGTGTTCTCTGTTCTTCAGGGTCGGATAGGGTTAGGGCATTGGAGGCAATACCAAACGACCTTGAATTCTACGCTAGAGGATTTGAGTGCCTTGAGTGCAGCCTGGCTGAGAGTATGTAGATATTGGAGACACAGACAACTCTACGGTTGCAGATATTGGCACATTTCTCACCAGACCTTGTGGGAAGGATGATTCTCTGGATCACCATTGTTGACGAGTCCGGACACTACATCGAAAGGCTGTATGAAGTCAAGTAACAAGAGGTCTTTTGTTGCACGTTCAAAAATCCTCTCTGGGCTTTATTTTCTTTAAGTTTTGGTCACTATGCCAGAGCCGTATATGTAATCATGATCCATGACCATCTCCGCCTTCAGTCCCCAAGTTTTGTCTGTAAGGCAACGGCATATATGTCTTTGATAGACGCGTATTCCCGGTATAAGTTTTTTGTCTAGGATTATTCCCATGTACTTGAATTTATTCGAAAAATTTATTTCTGAGTTCTCGAGAAGTAGGGGCATTTTAATGATAGCTTTCTTCTTCTGGAAGTGACTTGTCCATGCTTCCCTATAGTAAAGATAGTAAAGTTGGAAAAATGCCATTTTCCCAGCAGATTTGTAAGTTTTGAAAGTGTCAATGGCCCCTCTGACTTTATTGGTGGCAAAAATTTTTCCCGCGAAACTTATGGTTTAAGGCTTTGCAGTCGCCATGGTCGATAGAGTCACTTACCGTTTCGAATCTGTTTGAGATTAAAGAGCCAGGGAAATATGCCTCTTGGAGAAGCTTAATTGTTTCTCCGCTGTCTCAGTATAGCCTCCACCCATTTTCCAGAGTGAGCTTACTCAGTTCCAGTGATCCCTAGATATGACTTTGTGAGGCCATGAGGTCGCCAATAGATCTTTATGTCCTTATAAAATGTCCTTCAAGCTTCGGAACTTCTTAGTGTTTTGTTGTGATCAGTAAGAGCTGTTCTGTACTTTTTCTCATTAACCTTAGAGTTCGGTACTGTTTGGTATTGTCCTTTATTCATTTTCTATCAAGCTCCCAGTTCCACTAAAGCATTTCCTTTGTGATAGAACGTTGTCTTATCGAGCAGCTTGCGCCGAAGGAGGTCATCATGGTGCTCCAGAGTTGGTTCGAGGCCAAGTCCAGTTTTTCAGTAGTGCCTGGCCGGCGAGGGGAACTCGGTCTTGAGGAGTTCTCGATAGAGTCCCTTGTCCGCAGCTAGCGTTGTGTGCCCGCAAAAGGCAAAGTGCTCGTCTGAGGCAATAGATCAATTTCGGCTTCTAACTACATTTACTGATTTTCTATCCTTTTAAAGTTCCACCATAAGAGAGTGAACGAGCCATATTGCCCCATGAGAAGAGGATGAATCGCGACTGCTAGCCTGATGAAAACAAGAAGGGAACTAAGTTAGTGGAGGTTTGTCCTAAATATTAGAAGGGGATAAATTGCGACCCCTATTCGAATAGAAGGGAAAACGGGCGTGGAATTATGGTAGATGCAATTTCTTTCTCGAGATACTATGTAGGGATCAGCCGTAACTCCTAGCTGGATGCGAATAGGAATAGAAATTCTGTAAGGAGATTGCTTCCCTTTCTAGGCTGAAATTTTATATTCTCCTTCTTATCTCCCATACTCTCGTGTCAACAAGACTACGTCGTTCTAAGAGCCGCCCATTATTTATGGAACGTTGTAAGCCTAGAGCTTTTATGCCCAACAGGGGATAAGTAGGTGTGAATTTATTTAAATAAATTTTTAACACTTTTAAAATATTTCAACAACATCAATAATACCTGTCAGGAAGTATCTTGATTTTCTAAGACCTCCTACTAAGATCTTCTACTAAAATCCATGAAATGAAATCGTGTCACAATTTCTTTGAAATTTGGTATAAAATGTATCCGAAATGAAGATAATACGGACGATAGAAAAAAATTACCAAGAATTTAGACCAATAAGAAAAGTTGATTGTTGAAGTGCGGGGGGTTCACCTCATGAATTCAAACAGGGCTTGTTTTTAATATATTTAAGTCAAGTTAGACCAATCGACTCTAAGTTATTGGTCTAAATTGATTAAATGAGTACTCACTGAAGGAATTCGAAAACATCTACAAGTACTCCAGTTAATCGATAAAATTCTTCATTATATTACAATTTAAGAAATACATTCACGATTTCACCAACTTTAATATCCCAATTTAAAGACATTCATCCGAACTGTATGCGTGGGTACCAGTCAGAGTCAGAATGTCTGCCAGATATTCTCGCAGTCTAAACATATGTGGCAAACAAGTTTTATGGGGTTAACAAACAAAAAAAAACAACAACAACAACAGCGGTGAACTGGGTTGAACATGAATGAAACTCTGAAAATTGCCAGGAGTTAAAGAATTCGAAAGCCGATTCACATAACAATTCCAGAAATTTCGACCAGCCGGTGGGTAATAAAAGTGAATTAAATGCGTTGCACTCAGTCTGTCTGGGGTTCGGGGTGTCTGTTTGCCGGGCAATGACCAGGCCACAGAAAAATGTATATACGTGGGTTGTTAAGTCCAGTCCAATGCAATGAAATCAAGTCCGAATACGTTTCCACTAAATCACACATTTTCCGGACATTTCATGGAATTACAGGAGTGAAGGGAAATTGTAAATTTAGTCAATTTCGAGATTAGATTTCGCATGCGTTCCAACGCTGAAAAGCTCTAGTTTGGGGGTGGATGGATATCATCCAGGGACCGAATCCCCCTGGGTATGTTCTTCAAATCAACATAGCGGCGGCAATTTTACCAATTTAGACCAATTACTTTTTGTAACTGGTCTAAATTTATAATCAAGTTCTTCCCTGCTATTTGGCACACACTTTCAAAGGAAAACATCAACCCTGTCTTGAGATAAGCTCGTTGTCGTTGATACATCCTTTCCTGATAGAAAACGTGTCCACAGAAAAAAAAAATAAATCCATTGGTTTTGTAACAGTTAATCCGTTCCCATCCGCGAAACCCTTGTAACTTGTTTCGTCCTCGTTGCTGACATGACATTAAATTCAAGGCCCAGAGGTGAGAGGATGGATGTATTCCAAGCAGACAACTAAGTTTAAGCACTTAATTACTGCTGCGACAATCTACCCCTTCGTTATCCATTTAATTTACAGATCAGCTAAACTGGAAACTTTGTATGTTAACAAATAGGTTTGTGATTTACGAGGGTCGTGGTCCGATCCCGATGATGGGATTCTGCTTTTGATGGATAGGGTACGGGGATGGGGGGTTACTTAAAGTTGTTATAAATTGTTTTCTACTTTTGCCATTTTCCTCTTGAATTGTGATGTTCTTAATTCGGAGTAGAGCACAGTCGGATATGTTTTGGTGGTACTTTTACATTTGTAAAAAAAAAAAAAAATTAAAAATATGGCAAATAGTAAGGATGAAGTGCACAAAATTTTATGGGGATTTTGGGGTTGATTCGTGACGATGAATATCAGGAAATTCCTCCCATAAATGTTAATGAGATTCGTATAGTGATTTCGGGTTTTCAGTAGAATTCATATAGAGATCTCGTTAGCATTTACATGTTTTATTGTTTATGTCTGTTTTCCTGTACACTGGATAAGTAATAAAATCAATTTCGATATTCTATAAGCGATAAAAGCTGCAGATGACGAGGAGAGAATCCAAAATTAAAAAAAACAATCAAAAATAGTAAATTTGGAAAATGGGCAAAATAAACTGTGTATACTCACCTTATCCTCCTGAAGGGATCCCCAGTAAATAATGTCCGCTACATCATGATTAGGCTGAGATCTCTTACGTGAGGTTAGGTTTCGTAGATATTGATGAATCTTCCTCGTAAGCGCTACATTTGCGACTTCCATCAGTATTCGACAAAATTGAAATAATTTGTTATTGGACTGCCATTGAAGAGATCGCCCTTTGAGCGATTTTTTTGAACATGGGAAAGTTTCCACAAAAGCTTATTTAATGGACTAGTGTAGCATTTTGAAAACGGGGAAAAGGTGTACATGTTCCAAACAATTTCAACTCAAGAAAAATAAATATAAAATTCATAAAAAAAATGAAATATACGGCAGAAAAGAAAACAGAAATCCCATCGAAAAAACGCTCGACAATTGTTAATTTTTTTATTTCGATTTTTTTTTCTTCATGGAATCCTTAATGTAATGTACAATAAATACATAGTAGTCATAATCCATTATATATAAGTGTAGTATAATCTGAACAACAATACAAATGTCCTTAAGTTAAGTTGTTTACTTTTTACACATAGTTTAATATAAACATACCACGCTATGAACAATGTTTCCATTCTATTCGGAGTACACACGAATTACGTCCTAGTTCCTAATTTTTCTTTTTTCTTTTTTTTTTGTTATTATTTACAAAGTGAGTTAACTCACGCTACCTTTTATAAATGCAGTTCTTGGGCTCTTCTTGTAAGTCTTACAGAGAATTGTTCAAATTGAAATTTTTGTTTTAGAGACTTTTTCTTTTCATTTTGCTAGAGTTGAATAGCTTTTATTAATTTTTTTCTTGTTTTTGTCATTCAGTATTGACAGAGAATATCTTATGTATGGTCATTTTGGTGTTTTTCTTTTTCTTTTCAAGACACAATTAAAGGAGAAATGTACTACTCGTTGTCATGTAGACACGTTTGCTTCCAAAGAAAATTAAGATTTCGAGTTAATTTCATTTCATCCACGTTTTCCTCTTTTTTTTTGCAATTAAAGGCTGCCCTTTTTTGAGACAAAAACAAAAAAAAAAGCTTTACGGGAGTTTCCAATTAGTGCTCGCTATGGTTTAAGGGGCTTTAGATAATCCTCCTGCCTTTTTCACAAGGCAAATAAGTCGCTCGTAAAATAGGATAATTCTTGGTGTAACATTGCAAGGTAGGTAGATGTAAAGGGATTTGTTGCCAGCTATCATTCTCAAGTGAACATTGTACCTGGGTTTGTAATATTTAATTCAAAAAAGGTGAACGTTTATTTTTTTATTCCTAGGTTATATGTAAGTGCTTTAACAGCTGCGAGCAATCTCGAAAATCCTTTTGTTTTTCTTTAATGTATTCTGTAATGGGATGAAATATTCAAGGTGGATCAGAGCGGTAGAAATACCAAGCAGGTTTCCAAAAAAAAAATTTGTTGTAGATTGATTTTTACAATCCAAAAAAGATACACCTAAAATTGCAATTAAATTCTGTATAAATCCTGGTATAGTTGAAAATTTGTTATACACTTTATTGGGGCCTACTATAAGTTTGCTTTTTTCTTTTATAGGAAATTTTCTCAAAGAAATGGTTAATACCTACGTTCTCCTACCGTATACCACTTGTAAGCCAAGATCAAAGTTTTTTTTTGTGTATAGTTTCAAGTTTTATAGTAGTAAAACACAAAAAAGCAAAGTAAAAATATTTAACACAGACCAAGCAGAAGTTCAGAGGTTTCATTACGAACAAAAATATTTTCTATGAAAATGAAATTTTTTACTACATAAAAACTCATCACATACGACAATAAAGGAAGACGGTATTCTGTGGTAGTGGTTTTGTATAGCGACTACAATCAATAAATCAATTGTGTTTGAATTCCGTAAAGGTTTCAAGATTCCTGTATGTGAAGGTTCGTTTTGTACACGATGTTTGAGCTGACGTCGAGGCATACTTCTAATACATAGGTGGGGGATGTGTTTCTTGCTGGAAACTTATGGAGAAATAAAGTAAAGAAAAAAGTAAGAAAACAAAAATAAAAGGTGTAAGAATGCATCGGATCTGGAGGAAAGGGCTCAATTAGAGGGGGGAGTGAGTCTAGAAAATTTTGGAAAGAAACCTCATGTTTTCTATCGAGTTGGAGAGATTTAATTTTTAAAGGGCCTACGAGTACACAATTATGGGTCTTGGGTTGTATTTTAGGTTTAATTAATGCGGTCTTGTAGGCTACAATTTCACCTTTAACCCTGGGTGGCTAAGCACTTAAAAGCTGTTAAAACCTCTTTTAGACCTGTTGGAATCTGTTTAAGACATATTGGGAGTTTATTGAAAACTGTTGAAAGTTGTTTGAAGCCTGCTGAAAACTGTTCGAGGCCTTTTTAAAGCTGTTTTAGAGAGGTTTGAGAGCTATTAAAAGATGTTGGCGACCTATTGAAAGTTGTTTGAGACCTGTTGAAGTCAAGTTATAGCCTACAAGACCACATCATCAAACGAAAGTCTATGGGTAACGACAAATCGGAAGTTCACATGATATGAAATGGCCTGGATAAATTTTGTAATTGAGATGGTCTGAAGTGTCCAATTACTGTGGTGGGCACACATTTTTCGGTACTTCAGGAAGCTGCCCTTTCTATTGGAGCTAAATTACGTCCTGACGAAATTGTGTAAAATCCGTGGGATGTATTCAGATTTGAAGTTGTTAATATATAAAATCTGAAAGAGGTCACTTCTTCAAGGCAAGAAGCTGCCCTTTTTATCAACGTTAAGGCTTTTCTTTAAGTACTATTTCTGAAGTTGTCTAATCGAAAGGCATGTGACCGAATCATTATACCATTCCCGAGAGGTACCATCATAACCTTGCGGAAGACCTGGTTTGGACCTAGAGAGACAAAACGAGAACAGTATTGGATATAAAAAAAACCATAATAAGATCCTATGCCCGATTTACTCTTAAGGATAGTTGAGCTTCATTATTACTATGGGAAAAAAATTAAAGAACTCCTGTCCTTTTTGTACTTGTAGGAAGTTTTTCTGTACTTACCCCTATATCGTGTACCTATTGAATCGGTGGTGGAAAACCGTTCGTGTTCACCCAAGTTATTTATCCTTTTCGAAAACTTAGACACAGTGTTTACAAGATTGACGATATTCCATTCGTGTGTTATATTTTGCAGAATAGAACCTGGTCCAATTGCAATAAAAGAATAAAATAATAAAAAAAAGTGCAAAATAAATCAAAGTCAAAACTAATTTCCCTCTGATGGCCTGTGTTCTGTTTTCTAGGCAAATCTAACTCCTATTGTTTAAACTAAAACATTAGCACAAAATATTCAGATTAGGAGCTGTAAGTTTTCTTT
>QYTT01088974.1:36798-49474 GCA_006980735.1 Dasypogon diadema | reverse complement strand
CTACTTGTTCTAGCGTTCTTTACCTTAAAATGATGATATCCATACAAAAACATGTAATTATAATAGTTTGGGAAATAAGATTCAATGCGAAAAATTAATCAAGATCAACCCATAATTTCGATTTGCTGCAAAGTCAAGGAAAGCTGTAATAAATTTATGCAAGCTGTAATAAATTTATCCTTCATAAACACAAATAAACTGCATATTTTTTAAATATTTCTTATTTCAGAGAGGATAAAAGTGCCACTATTAAAATATTAAGAAAAGTTGTTGGGACTGTAATTTATGTATAAAAAATGCTAGGTTTAATTTTATAAAATTAGAAACTAAACAGCACAGGTTGACATGTTTAATTTGAATCTGCCCTTTTTCTCCTCATTTTTCGCCAATATCACGGCAGATGATTTTTGGAAAAAATAATAGCAGCTGCTTACAAATAATGTAGTTTTAAATTCGTAGTTCTTAATTATTTATCCCGAACGATTTTAGCATCCAAGGGGTTTCAATTTCGGGTTCTTTCAAGTAAAAAGTTACCGTTTGGCACAGAACCGAAGTATGTATTTATTTTTGCGAATTCGTTGAATGATATTCTCACTAGTTATATTTGAATAATCCATTGGATTTTCATCGCCAGTTTGATATAAACTCAAAATCAAAAATGCAATGAACTGAAATTTCCACGGGTCACAATTTAACACTAAATATTTATACTTTTTTAAACATTAAGTACGACCATTTAAAAGCTAACTTACCACCATCTAAATTTGTGTAGTTAATCACTTATACACCTGTATCTTTTTTACGGGGGGTCTTTTTTCTACGCGATTCCTTGCTTCTATGCGGCTTGTTTTCTCTTATGCGACTTTATAACGCATTCCACTTGACGCCCTTACCAGTTATATATGTACTAGTACCAGTATACTCTCTACAGAAAATTCTTAAAGGAAAAATTAAAAGGCAATTTATTTATTTATTGCCGTTTATGCGGTCTTTTTTACGCGATTTTCTGGCTTTTACGCGATTCCTGGATTTTACGCGGTTGTGTTTACGCGGTACGCAACCTCCACATAAAAAAGATCCAGGTGTATTTCCAACTAAAACATTAGAGGAACAGATAAAAAAAACCATATAAATTAGAAAAATGGTAATGACTGTTATGCAAGAGCTTCACGGAAAACTATGTTGTTTGTGATGGCTTCTTGCAGGGAAAACATCTTGTTTCGGTCCGGGTAAGATTTGAATATGAAACGCATCGGCAGAAACTGCTCGCGACACAACCGTGTACACCTGACTATGTGAAAGGGTAAGGAAGGAAAAGGCGTACTTTGTCAAATGTCTGTACTTGAGCCTTGTTAGTGTTAATTGAGTAGGAGAGACGCACAGGGAACTGAGAATAACAGAAAGTCAAGAGAAGAGCTGAGAAACCCTGTGCATTTGCACAAAAACTCTCTATTACTTTTATTATTACTATAAAACTGACCGTTTCCCCGCCACCCAGCGGTAAGGTTCCCAGTGAGCGAAACTTTTGAACTCTATTTACATTATTATGATACTTCAACTTAAATACGTCAAAATTTTTAACTTTATTCTCACAGCAGTATTGATATTTATCTGTTTTAGTGCCAAGAGTGGTTGCACATATATATGTTGAAAAACCACATCGCACTTCTATACTTTGCCCCCATTTTTCTACATTATACTTGATAATTGAAGATTGACCACTTACCACTTTTTCGAAATACACGGTGATACTCCACTCTTGCAGCCAAATCCTTGCCATCACATAATCCACACACTTAATTAATATCAGTATATTCGTCGTCAGAGGGGTGAACCATCTTTTTAAGCACTGGCTTTATCTGGAAAACACTTTAAAGCGCTTTAATTTCGAAAAAATGTTAAAATCACAGCAGGTTCATCCTTCTATAGACTCTTACTTGTATTCAGCCAGAACGAAGTCAGATATAAACTTCATTCGAGAAAACTGGCACAGATCTAAACTTGCTCTTTTTCAGGAAATGGCATTGTTACCCTTTCCTTCATGAATCTGTTGCATCGCGTTCAGCAAAAGTGACACTTTTCAATTGCACTGTCCGCTTCTTGCATGACGGTTGTGTTGTTTATTAGGAGAAGTGGAACATTTTAACTTGTGATGGGTCCTATTGTAAAAAATATACAACCCTTAAAAGAGCGACGAAGCAGAAATAATCTAAATATACAATGATATCTAACTAAATAGTGATTATTTCTGCAATCTTAAAGATTCTTCTTTCCCAATTGGGGTATAATTTAGGAAAAAAATATTAAAAAGCCGGAAAAGCAAGGTAGGTGTAAGAACACTGAACTTTAGGAAAGAAGACACTTGGAAGTCCTTCTACAAAATTTCCTATAACTGCAATGTACAACAGTTGTTAAAATGAATCGGAAGAAATTCCAAAGCCATCACACTTAGAATTCGTACAATCTTGAGAATTGAAAAAATATATGGGATTAAAGATCTAACCTAGCCAAACAAAGAAACTGATTTGTCAGATAACGACACTTCAAGGTTATTTGGTCGTTTTTTACAACGAAGGCCATATGATATGTGTCCGGGTCTAACGCTGTATCGTAAAGAAGACTAGTGGCTTTTAGGAGCTCTTCGTTTAGAAGCTACGAATTTTCAAAGTCAAAATTTTGTAATTTTTTGTACCCTTTTTACACAAAAATAAGAGAAATTTCTTGAAAAAAGCTGTAATTAACACTGACTTTTCTTACATAATTTGGAATTCCCTGTTTCCTCCTATCTCCTTTCGTTTTCGAGATAATCGGTCCCGAAGCCGACGTTATTCTGCATCCCTTTCAAAGCCAGAAAGCACACAAAATTCCCGAACCAAAAAAAGAGGAAGAATTATGAAAAATTAAAGTGAAATAAAAAGCATGTAGTTTATTAAAATAAATATTAAATCTAACTGCTTTCAAAATAGTTAAAATTACTATAATTGCTTTATGAGCCTTTCATATTGAGCAATCAAATTGAGATTTTCTGAATACCCGTTATGTTATTAATTATTTAATACCGAAGGTCGATAAAGATACGTTCATATACAGATATGGAAATTCGATTTCCAGTCCAGTCCATTAAGTTCCCATAGCTATTGGTTTCTTTAAAATGTGTATGTAAAGCGGAAATGAGTTTGGAGATTGATCAATTAAACATAATGTCGATGTTTTAAATTTAGTTCCTATCGGTACAGTTACTCGATAACTGTGTATTTTTACATAATAATTTCAGACACGCACTTACCACAAGAAATAATTCTGAATAAGCTATCCCTGCTGCAGTGTAAGAATAACGTGACTAACCAATTTACATCTCGTTTCAAAGAAAACTTGCATGTGCCTTTTCTACTTGCTTTATCAGTTATACCACGAAATGCATCTGCTAAATGAATTCAGTTTTATAATCGTACAAAAATCAATATTTACACAGCTCACCGAAAACAATGCGGAATATAAATTTTTCTTGTACCCGATATTGTATACATAAAATGTGTAGAATTTTGTAGGAAACACTTGCGAATAATTATGGCATGTATAAATAAATAACCTTATTACAGGTCGAATTATTTTTACAATATGTGCTGCTACTTCAAAACCGAGTTTATCCAATTCAATGTATTTTTAAGTATGTACATTGTATTTTTTGAAGTTATGCTATATACATATAAAATATATCGAAATAATAGTTTTTATGCATTACAGACATAATGCTATTATTCAGAGTTTTTAGAAACTCTGAGAAATGTTTATTATTTTGTGATAGCTTTAAGTTCTAACGATCAATTGTTACGAGTTGAATTTAATATAAAAAAAACAAAAGGTTTTAAAATATCCAGACTTTAAACAAAACACATTATATCAAAATTAAAATATATTTCTAATTTTCGCAGAAATTCATAACATCGATTATCGCTAATTGATAGACATCACCGCATGTGTGATATGTGGATGTGACACATTGAACACCTCCTGTAAGGATCCCACGCTAATGACAATAACTTTTTAATCACTTGAGTTTTATTTTTTCTCCTGAAAGTTCTAAAAGGCGCAGCTTTTTCCCGACAATAATTCATATTTTTATTACGTAAATTTTTGAGGACAAAAGACAAAATGTCAGATATATTTTTACTTTACTTTTCACAATTTTCAGATTGAAATCCGTCTAACTCTTAGAATTTTAGGCGGATTAGAATATATGAGATACCATTTGAAAGATAAAAGTGTCTATGACGAGGTTATTATCGTTATCGTGCGATGTCCTTAACAGGCCTTATGGTGCGATATCTTTAGCAGGCCTTACGATCGATTTTATATCTCTTCTCCAAAACCAACAATTTTGAATTTAAAAAATAAATGTGTAGGAGTGACCATCTTTATAACTACATATATCAATTTATTTCTACAAAATAAAGTTATCAAGTCAACTGGATATATGATAACACAGGTCCTACAGAGTTAATACCTAGACATTGTCCAGGTTATATTGATCAGAAAACAGACCTGGGGTTCTTCAGTCTGTCTTTTTTCTATTATTTAACTAATTTGGAAGAAGTGATTCATTTTTAATATACCTACAGTAAAAAACAGTAAATAACGTCATCTTTTACATATCAAACAACTACACAGAGAGAGAGTAAGCTCTTCATCTTAAATTGTTCGCAAAATGACCTCGTGGAACTTATTTTCCCTATGTTTACACTTTTCGGCACCTGTGATGAATTGTGGAATGGCATGGATTTTCGTTTTATAAATGAAAATGAAATGAACAGTCAAATCCATATAATTTCGATTTTTCAAAATTTCTAGACATCTAGGGAGGAACATGAGTGCTGGAAGAATTTTTAGATGCAAAGCAATTCTGTTTTGTTACTAATAACGAGAAATTAAAATATTTTAAAGTTAATGGACGGTAAAAAATATTTAAGTACTGCAGTAGCTGTCACCTCAGCAGATTCATGGAAACAGTTTAGGTTGAACTACCATTTTATAATTCAACGAAAACTCAACTCTAACCCAATCCTGCTCATGGAAACATACTAATAGTTTCAATTACACAATCCAAGGCGCAGTATGAGGCTTCCAGAAATTAAATTTCTTGATATTTTTATATTGCAATAAATATCTAACTTGCCATGCAAAATAGAAGCATTATTTTCTAGTTAAACTAGATCTTTCCCCGCTATTTGTCTTATTTCAATTTATCTCTGCCATCGTTTCACGTGATCAACCTTTTTCCAATTTATTTTAAAAAACTTTCATTTTCTTACAGTTGTAAATTGCATAAACAACGAAATTTAATTAATTGCACTTACATACTCTGAACAATTAGGTCTTTATTGAAACTATTTCGTAAATGCACGAATTTTTTTTACTAAAAGCTAATATTTCTCTATTTAAAAAATAAATTTGTCCAGATGTCCCACACTCCGCATAAATTTGATAAATATTACAACAGAAGTCACTAAAATATGTAATGTTATTAATTAGTACTGATGCGTGACGAATTCATCTCTCGCAACGAATAAATATAAAGTGAAGTGAATCGTGATTAATATTTGCACAACCCGACCAATGGATATTTAACCTGCACTAAGTTGACGCACATGTATCATAAAGAAAAACACCTGGCAATGACACAAATTTAATGGAGCATTTGAAATAAAATTAGCGCATCCGAATTGCGTCCGTTTTATTTATGCCGATTGCACCAGCATTTAAATATTAAAAGATACGAAAAGATCTCATGCGTGGCAAAACTGAAAAACATATTTAAAATGAACATGTGAAATTTTGAGTAGGTATTTGTAACGTTTTTCTTAGGAACCGTTAAAGAATTAATTGCAAAATATGCATTGTTAAAATACACAGGACAGACAAAGACACCTTTATGGGAAAAACTAATTTTCCGGGAAACTCAATTTTATAATCTGTAATAAATTGTACAGGGGGACATCTGGCTGTCCCAAAATCAGCCCTCCCTCCACCCAGTGGGGGCAGCTTTGCAATCTCAAATGGGAACCCCCATTTTTCATGACAGATTCTGATTCTACGCCACAAAATACCTAGGGTTTATTTGTTACAACAATTAAAATAAACAAAACAGTCTTGAAATTAATAATCTCTATCGAGCCACAGATGAATACAAATTAGGCCTACTTATTAACTGATCCAGTAACGCCTCAGAAATGATCATTTGCCTAACATGGTGGTCCTAAGGCAAAAATCTCATCAGGAAAGCATATTTAAATACAAATTATAACTACAATCACCAGACCATTTGAAATTTCTCCATCATAAAATTTTTAAATTATAATTAATTACTTTCGTTTTATCAAAATATTTCTCTGGGTTCCAAAAAAATAAATAAAATAAATGCGTCGTCAACTGAAATTCTGGTATAAGGTCGAGGTTAATTTTGTTGTTATGCTCACGTAGTTGAATCATCTGCGTTTTATGGCTACACTGCGAAGCTTGCAACAACTGTGACAGACCAACGTGTTCAGGTAAAGAACGAAAAGCTAAATATACCTAGAAATAGCAGCTCAACTTAACTACAAGTTTCACTTAAAAATTTAAAGTATTCTGCACTTTTTAGTATATCAACAATTCTGGTATGTGTGTATGTGGCATAGTAGACCATGCCGATTTGAATATTTAACATTTTACACCTATTTTAATATTTTAGGTGCGATTCCCTTCATTGAAATGGATTAATATAGAACATATAAGATATTCCATAACGAAAAAAATCTTGACGAAATCATCTGCAATGTAGCCTTATAAATGACATCGCTTTTAGAAAATATTGAAGTAGATAATAAACACAATCAGAAAAGTAGGTCGTCTATCAACAAATAAATTTACAAATTATATCAAGTTATTGCGTTTGTCACGGCAAAAAATCTAAGACTGAGTCAAGGCAAAGCTGAAAGTGTTGACAGTGGAAATAAATGACACAGATCTAAGAGATTATTATATTTTAGCTGTTATTTCGTTGTTTTCAAAACATAGAAACGAAATAATCTATGAAACTGATTTGGCGGACAAAACAACGTCACATCTTAAAAAATCGACATTTCTGTCAAATAAAAGTGCTAAATGTGAAATAAAATATTATCATCACGATCTCGGCTAATTGAAAAATATGTCGGCATTCTAAGGAATGCAGCAGCTAAGAATCCTGCAACATCCAAAAATAATATTTAGGCATAAATACGTTTAAATTAGGAGCAACGTATTATGCATTGGGATGGTCTAAAATCTAATAAAACTATTGAAGCTCTATCCCAGTGGGAAAAAGTAGCATTCTAAAGGGATTTAAAAGATATTCTTGGGAAGTCATAAGGTCATGTCCGCGGAAAGAAGGCCTTTTAAAGGAGGTATTTTTCCTACAGAAAAGAATGCCTTCTTTATAGCTACTTTTGAATGAATTAGTAAGGAATTTTGTGGAAGGAATTTCGAATTATAGACATTTCTATTTATTTTTTAACTTTTTTTCCCGTTATGACCCCCTAGTACGTACATAAAAATATTTATTATAATTTCATTTTTTATTTCTTTAAAGTGTGTGTCTCCTTAAAAAATTATACAAAAAACCAACTTTTAATTCAATTAAAATAAAAGAAGACAAGTGCGTGTCGGCCCACGCGCAGTGTAGAGTTCCGTAGTTGCCCGTCACAATATGCAGATTTAGAAGGGGGCTTTTTGTTTGATACTATGAACATATTAATTGAGTTCACGGTTTAACGGCTAATAACATCTACAGGGGCCAGTATATTGAATTTTAAGTTTTTCAAACGATACTCAACTGAAATCAACTAACCGAATCGAAAATTTTTAAACTTTCAAAGCGCAAATCGCAAACTTATAGGTAGCATTTCGAGGCACATCCGAACTTGGGCTCCCCCCGCGTGCAGGCCCCGTACCGCCAAGCGCCGCCCAATCCATCCGTTATTCGAATGTAAACATTGTTATTAATTTAAGAATTATTATTATTAGGGATGTTATGATTTTATTTTTCCATAATTTTACATGATTCATAAACTTATATTTACTACCTGTTTTACACAACTAACAACTTCATCTAAGTAATTTTCAATGGAATTAGTACGAAATTTTCCAGATGGACGGATATACCGAAACTATAAGGGTTCTTTGTTAACTATAGAACCCTAAAAACGGCCACTTTTAAGTCGACACCTTCTCTGCAAAAGACACCACTCGAATGACTAAATTTCGGTTCACGCTCACTGCATTTGAATGATAATTTTGTGTTCTCTTATAAGGGACTTCAAATGTCTCCAACAATCTTCCCAAAATCCTTCTTGGGGAGGCCTTTTCGAATTTTAAAATTATTATATATTCCTCCTCAGAGAAGGACTTCTCACATTTCCCACTGGGATGTTACAGTGAACTTCAGTGTGAGTCTAATAAAATGTATTGTGCTATAATAAATAAAATCTGGAGGTATAAGCGCGTTATCACAAACTATTGTATTTTCAATGGATAGTAAGCCATGTGGATGTGTTATATGTTCACTGAATATACACAGCGCAACTTAGATAGAAAGAGCCATGAAAGAAAAGTGGGAATTATTTTGCACCCAAAAATGTTGCAAATTTCCACAAATTTTGTTCCAACACTTTCGTAGGATATTCTTCAGCACTCAAGGACTTCGCAAGTATAATTCTTGTTGACAGATTTGCCTCAACCACTAGTACTGTAATAAGTAAATGTGCCCTTTGCTGAGATCCAACCACACACGTTGGTACACTGGTACCCGTCATATGCCCGCGTCTAGAACGAATGATCGTTAAATATACGTAGTGCGATCCAAGTATTCGTGGCCTCGAAGGGTTAGTCGCAGGCAAGAGCGATCTTGGTCTTTAAATTTTTACCCAAAATTATTTCTACTTCACCAAGTTAACGTACCAAGCTGTAACAATGTATTTTACGCTATAAATTTAGTTTCATATATTAACAACCTTTGCCACTCTTACTCAAAAGGTGGGTCTAAAGTAGTTGGCACAATCTCTAATTAAATGTGTAAATTATAAAATTTCTCGTTTGTGTGTTTTTACTGTGTACAAGAAGAAAATGTATTGTTCTTACATCTCCAAATTTATCTTAGATAAAGAAAAGGTTAGTGTATCTTTGGAGTGCATTTAAACGAGTGTTTCGAACACAGCAAGTCAATCCGATCATGTGCCGATTGACTTGCCAATCACAAGTCAAGTCAAGTGCTTCTATCTTGTATCCTTGTTAAGAAGATCAAAAGAAGTAGTTTGGCAGCTATTGTGAGACAATAATTCTTTGTTAATTTAGCAGGCGTGTTATTTTAGCCATAAAAACATTTTTCATCAAAAAATTATTGCCTGTTTATAAAAATGTAAGTCTGCTGTCACTTTTGCAAACATCAAAATAACAACGTCAGCTGATCAAAATAATGGCATCTTTTTTGTGGAGAACCTAATTTCTTATCCCCTTCACACGAAACTTTAAAAACTTGAATTATACTCTTAAATCTTGCACAGAAAGACAAATTTTTAATATTAAGAACACTGCTGGAAAATATCGTTAAATGAATCTTATCAGTGCATAAACATTTTTATTGAAATGGCAACCCTATAAAAAGTATTTTGTGCCTCTTTGAAACGTAGCTCGTAGATACAACAAATTTTCTTTGTTGAAATTAGAATATTCATAGAATCAACAAAGATAACTTGTTGGTTTTACATAAAGCATTTCCTTTATCAAACCGTTTAATTAACATAAATGTAAACATACAGTTCCAAATTGAAATAAATTATACATTTGTACTTACTTAAAATAACACTTATTGTTAGTCTCAGGAATGTTTCTCTTGAAGAAAGAGTATAAAAATACAGCCCCGTTTAAGATTCCTTGGGGTGGTTCGCAAATAAGTACAAATAATGTTCGGAGATCAAGAAAAATCTTGGTTCTATAGAATAATTATAGCATTTCAATAATGTAGTGAAAATTGGAGTTTTCCGACAGTTCCATACATTGGAGAAAAACAAGACGCTTAAAAAGGGAATAGAAGAAGTGGTTTTGTATTTAGATTAATAAAAACATAAGAAATTTATAGGCAAATATCTATTATAAAAGGTCTTTGTATTTTATATTATTTAAACGCAAAAGAATTTGTTTCCACAAATAAATTTGAAATTTGTTAAAGTTTCTTCTTTTCTGGTTTGGTTTGATAAGCATTTTAAATTATTAGGTTTCAATAAAAACAAATATGGAAGACTTTTTGTGTTAAACCCCTTTCAAATGTTATAAAGAAGCAGTCGACCAAATTTCAGAAACTTTCATTCATTCTTACGCAAGTTATAATGGAACCAATGTTTGTGGAGTAAAGGGGGGTTCCTCTCCTCCAAATTCATTAATTTTCGGTGGAACGCTGGAGATTGGTATTATGTATATATGTATCGAATTTCAACTTCGTATTTTGCATTTTGCAATACTTTAAAATTTTCCATTTTATTTATAATTTTCCATCCACAAACTCAACCTCACAAATAAAATAACAAATTCACATACCAAATTTCAGTTTTCTACTTACTTTTACAACGTAATCGTATTGACAGACGGAGAGACGGACATGCATAAATCGACATAACTTTTGATCCTGTAACTTTTATGGGTCTACGATGACACCTTCAAGGTGTTACAAAGGGTAGACCAAATTTATTAAGGTATTTGTTATAACAAACAAAGATCTTAAAAAGGAACCAGCAGTAAATTAAAATCTTGAATTTTTTGGTGAAAACTTTTTTGAAGTATTTCCCACTTTATAGCTGACATAATGCCTTTTGTATTCAGTGACATGTCACAGATAAATTTCCAAAACGTCTTCCATAATTATTTGAAGAATTTCCAAGAAAATGT
This sequence comes from Dasypogon diadema, assembly GCA_006980735.1. NCBI lineage: Eukaryota > Metazoa > Arthropoda > Insecta > Diptera > Asilidae > Dasypogon > Dasypogon diadema. The sequence goes on along the minus strand of QYTT01088974.1, from coordinate 38,521 downwards.
AGTCGCCTTCCTGTCTTATATTCTGTACCATAACATAATAAATAATAGAAAATTCCAAAGCTGCAATGTTCCAAAAGGTCCCTTACACCAACAAAAGTTTATGGTTATTATAATGGTGATCTACTGACGACATAATATGTACATTGTTCATTTTTTCAACGCTTGATACTGATCCGATATAAACTAAAAACTCCGTAGAAAGCAGCTTGCATTAGTCAATCGACATAGACTCATCCTCCTTCATGATAAATCTGTACCCAATACTTCACATTTTTTCATGCTTTCGTACAAACAGCAACCTCAAGTCATACATTGAAGCTTAAAGCAAATCAGAAAAATTCTAATTTTGACCATGTAGAGGAAACTTGAGAAATACCGTGACCTTATGCAAATATTTAAAACTTAAATTTAAATAATAAAGATACAAATTATTTAAGTGGAGGTTAAAAACTGAAATTACTGTAAAAACGGCCTTAGGCCTTCTCCTAGTATGTGTTTGTTCAAAAGCGCTACGTCTTCTATTTATATTAACTTGTCAATATCCAATGTACCAAATTACAAAACTTTAGTGAGAGTACGTCTAACCATCGCAAAACAATCCCTGATTCCTTTTAAAATCAACTTTATGCTTCAATGCATAATCTTATATATTAGCTGTGTTTTTTTCATCTGATCCGGATGATTGAAAATTTTGAATTAAGTTGACCTCTTAAAGACAGGCAAATAATCAGCGATTTTGAAATCTAGAAAAATTCATCAGATTGCCATGAGGTTGAACAATTCGAAACCTCAAAACGTGAACTCGATATTTTCTAGGTTCTATTTTGACGTTTCCTACGGTGCAAAATCATGGCAATTTGATTAATTTTTCAGACTCTGAAAATATCAACTACTTATACGCAGTCTAGGGCTCAATTCAATTCAAAATTTTCAATGATCCGGATCAGATGCAAAAAAACACAGCTATTATTATACATAACGCATTAATAGCTGTTTTTTTCATCGGATCCGGATCATTGAAAATTTTAAATTAAGTTGACTTCTTAAACACAAACAAACAATCGGCGATTAAAGATTTCAACTTTAAAAATTCATCAGATTGCCATGAAGTTGAATAATTCAAAACTTCAAAACGTAAACTCGATTCGATATTTTCCAGATTCTATTTGACATTTCCTATGGTTCAAAATCATGGCAATTTGATGTATTTTTCAGACTTTGAAATTACCATCTGCAGACTCTGAAATCAAATTAGGCAATTTAGGGGTCAATTCATTTCAAAATTTTCAATGATCTGGGTCAGATGAAAAAACAGAGCTAATGATTTAATTACTTAATATTAATTTTGAATTTAGATTTCTTGCATTCTCCTAGAAGACGCTTAATTTCACCGACGACTTTAATTAAGTTTTTCTAACGACAACGGACAAATCAATAGAAGAGGTTGCACCACTCATCCACAGTAATCAGTAAGTCCAATGGCAAAATTTGTCAAAAAACAAATGGGCTCCTCAACTACGACTGTGCTTTTTAATGGGTCGATTAAGCCCATGATTATTATTATACATATATATGAGCTAATTCACGTTAATAACCTTCGGTACCGTGTGACATATTTCAATTTAATTATTTTCGTACCTCCCCTAAAAATGTTTTAATAAAATTATATCAACTGATGCTGATGATAGGTCGTGAACCTTAACTAAAAGATAAGACTTTATCC
>QYTT01088974.1:17717-36778 GCA_006980735.1 Dasypogon diadema | reverse complement strand
ACTTTGAAATTACCATCTGCAGACTCTGAAATCAGATTAGGCAATTTAGGGGTCAATTCATTTCAAAATTTTCAATGATCTGGGTCAGATGAAAAAACAGAGCTAATGATTTAATTACTTAATATTAATTTTGAATTTAGATTTCTTGCATTCTCCTAGAAGAGGTTGCACCACTCATCCACAGTAATCAGTAAGTCCAATGGCAAAATTTGTCAAAAAACAAATGGGCTCCTCAACTACGACTGTGTTTTTTAATGGGTCGATTAAGCCCATGATTATTATTATACATATATATGAGCTAATTCACGTTAATAACCTTCGGTACCGTGTGACATATTTCAATTTAATTATTTTCGTACCTCCCCTAAAAATGTTTTAATAAAATTATATCAACTGATGCTGATGATAGGTCGTGAACCTTAACTAAAAGATAAGACTTTATCCAAATACTCCCTGCAGTAGAAAACAAAATAATCAAGTCGAACATGTCTGACGAAGCAGAAAGTCAACATTAATATGAACTGACCTATATATGTGTAATATATTAATATTTTCTCTCGATTTTATATTCATTTGATTGCTAGCCTTTAAAAGACATTGAACGAATTTTTTTTCAAAAGAATTCTACTGTAGAAAAAACAAGATCTTTTTTACAATTGGCAGTTTCTGTTACGTCGGCGGATACTCTCCACATTCAGAATAGTCGACCCCGAATAGCGTTGAAAAAACTGCAATAATCTGTCCCCATTGTAGTTGTTCTACTTCCAGGTTCAATATTCCATTTGTAGTGAATGCACGTATATATATATATGTCCCCAGCATTTTCATCAAACTTTATTCTTTACACACTGCGATATTTATATAATCCCGTTCACATATATCCAGATTTAACTTTCATTCTTTCCAGGCTAAGTGAACTTAAAAGCTAAAACTTTTATGTATATCCCAGTCATTTATCCCGACTGCTCGCTTTTTGAAAGGAGTTCATTTGTATTTTAGCATCATTCAAGATAACTTCTTTGTGAAATTTTCAAACCAAAATTCTTCCAATTGTTTAATGTACTTGTGTTGATTTTCACAAAAAAAAAAATTGATATTTTATTCGCTGGTCATTTGAACTATGCATAATGTATTAAAAGACATTTTTGAAGGACAAGTGCCCTTGGTAATGGTAATGAATAAGTTACGTTTTTGATAGTATGAGGTCGAGATCGAGATACATCAAGATATCAACATAATTTCGATAGCTATTGCAAGAAAATAAATCGCTACTATTCGATTTATTGTAGACATTTTGGACGGATGAAATTTCAGCCCAATGACCTCAATGGATATTTTGTTGTTAGTAAATTGCTTATTACACTACTACAATAAAATTTCCCCGTAAAATTAAGTTATTATAAGTACCTACATATTTTATTCTCTGTCTATGCATACGTTTTGATTTCTATTACTATATGTAAAATTTTTATTAATATATAATAAAAAACTATTCTAATTTGTTTCTTTCAGGAGGTGATGCAACATATCACTTTAAAACACTCGTCCCAGCGGTGGCAGCAGGGGCTATTATTGGAAAGGGAGGGGAAACTATCGCATCACTACAGAGAGACACTGGAGCTAGGGTGAAAATGTCGAAATCACACGATTTCTATCCAGGTAAATAAAGTGCATAACTCCAAGCTTCAATTTCGATGTTTAAGATTCGTATTGTAGTTTTATAGATGAGTTCCTCAAAACTCGTGGTGGCCCATTATTAACAAGTTGACAAGTAGAAAATCTTTTGTGAGAAAAATATATATAAAACTACATTTAGTAAGAGAGAGTTTAAAAGCTTCACAACGAATGTGTTAATATATGGATTGAGGCAATGATTATTATGTTGTATGAGTTCATCTTGAAATGGTGACCAATTTCATAGGAATTTCAATTTCAAGGAATTAAATTCAATTTATGTTTACTAAACAACTATACATGAACATGCTGAGCATTTTAAATGGATATGAAAGCTTTACTTCATATAATAGCTGTGTTGGTTTGAACAACGGAGTTGTGGAAGCTCAAAAGAAAGCTCTCTTTCTCTTCCTAAGCAAACCTGAAATAACTAAAGATCGGTATTAATGTGGAATTTATCTAAATTATAATTTTGTTCACACTTGTGTTTACTTTAATTGTATTGATGGATAAAATCAACTTTTAAACACAAAAGCTTTTAATAACCGCCACCATTTATTGAACGGGCTTTCAGCATTCATTTTACTTCGATATAGATAATTATCCTGCGGAAAAGAATGACAACTTAACATAGTTTTGAAGCAACAACGAAAATTTATATTTTGCGTTTAGTGGGTCTGCACAGATCAGTTAATATTGTGAATAACAAGGTAATGTAATGCGGAGCAATACTATCAGTAGCTGCGAAATTTTTAGAAATGCTCTTACAAAAAAGGCAATCAACCGAAAAGAGATTTTTATTTCATCAAAAATCCACAAGATTCCTTGTAGTGTTAATCAGTCGAAAAAAGTTCAAAAGGGCATGAAAAAAAAATTGTCCGAAACCACTCTACTCACCCCGCTTGGTTCCTGTAAAGCTTTCTTAATAAATTCATCTTTTCAATTAATGTGGGCGATAAAAAGCTATTAATATATGTTCTAAAACTAAACTCACAAAATTTTATGCTTATCTTCCCCTTTTATTTGAGACCTCATACGTGCCGCTACGTGCCCTTCCTCGATTTTGACTACATGGTGGTGGAAACCCCCTCATCCTGCAACAAGTATTTGTTATTACACTACTGCATAGAAGTCATCTTCCCCTTTCATTTAACACAACATATATTCCAATATTTTGTATTTTTCAGTATCCCACTGAATGTAAAAGTAAGAATGTAAAATGCAAAATATGAGTTACACGAACCTTAATAAATTCCGTGTAGTTCGAACTTTTGCAAGGTTCGTGTAGTTCGTGTTTTCTATACACGTGCAGTTGGAACTTTTGCAATACACGTGTAGGTCGTGTGTTCAATACACATGTAGTTCGGTTTCATGTTTTTAAAAGCGAACTGAACCCAAGTTCGAAAGTTCGTGTACATGTGTATAACCCAGAGCTCTAGTTTGAAACACTTTTTAAGAATTAAAAGCGTTCAAGTGGTAGTATGAAATATCACCGAAAAGTTTATTGACTTCACAAACGTCGTTTTTATGAAAGAGTTTAAGAGCTTCACTATTTCATTAGCAGGAGTATACAGTAGCCAACGGTTTCATTTCAACTAGATATCTGCATATTTACCAAATTAAATTAAGTTTGAGGGAGACATTCTGCCGTTCCTTCCCACTTTTACTTTTAGCAGTTAACCTGCAGGATATAGCTTTTATTTCTTTGATTTTTTATGTGAAATTTACTAAAGTTATAAATATTATTTTTTAGGAACATCGGAACGTGTTTGTTTAGTCACGGGCTCCGTGGATGCTATAATGACCGTACTTGACTTTATTATGGAAAAAATTCGTGAAAAGCCCGACTTAACAACAAAACTTTCAGACATCGAAGCCAAACAAGCCCAAGAACGTGATAAACAAGTTAAAATACTGGTTCCAAATTCAACAGCAGGTATGATTATTGGTAAAGCAGGTGCCTATATTAAACAAATTAAGGAGGAAAGTGGTTCCTACGTACAAATATCACAAAAGCCAAAAGATATTACGTTGCAGGAACGATGTATAACAATCATTGGTGAAAAGGAAAATAACAAAATTGCTTGTAAGATGATTTTAGCAAAAATTGTGGAGGATCCACAGTCGGGAACATGTCTCAATGTGTCATATGCAGATATTAATGGTCCAGTAGCTAATTATAACCCAACAGGTTCCCCATATGCAACTAATCAAAATGCAATAAGTTCGAGTACAGCATCGTTAAATTCTGCACTTGGAACGACCATTAGTGGAGCTGGTCTCCTAGTCAATGGCACTGGTATAAATTTATCCCTGAATTTGGGATCGCCAAACCCTACACCTAACCCAGCACTTGCAACTCAACTCATAGATCATATCAAGGTAAATAATAACATGATTTTACAAATTTAATATTAGCAGAAACAACTTTATTTTTTCACAACATTTTGGTACAGGGTGCCTTATTTTAATGTTCAAAAATGAACAATTAATTGTGCAAGTATAGAAGGATAAACGTAAGAGTGATAAACTCCTTCAGTACCGCGGGAATATTAGTACCTGTTTCTTTTATAATCATGATAATATTCGATATATACACCCCTATCGTGCTATCCCACCACTGAAAGGAAAAAGGTCCGAATTCCTTGCTTTTGTTGTTGCTTTACAACAACAAATAAAAAGATTTCGGAACTTCTCCGTTCCGCGCGGATACGACGACAAGACTGATATAACAGCTTGAAACATATGAAATGTCGGTTTTGGAGTGGTCAATTCAAAACGTAGTATTTTTATTCTGTACGAATTTTCACCATTATATTCTATTGTCCTGTGCCATCTATTTTTTAAATCAAAATTTCTTTTTTTAAAAAATCCTTATCTCGAAATCCTTATCACGAAAGCGCTGATTCCTTATGAAATTACCGAGGCTGAGGCTGACAATGTCCCTTGTCGTTTTGGAACAACCAAAGGCGATATTGTCATTTTGGAACAGTCATGCGTGGATCACCCTCCACAAGCACTTTTGAGGGCTCATCGTTGAACATCTCTCAGATCTTTCATGAGGCTCATTTTCGAGGCTGAAATCTACCTCGCGAAATTCTGTCTGCCAACGTTGGTAGGCAGGTCCTTTCGATTACTGTGTCCCTCCATAAACGTCATTCATTACCCTTGCAGCTTCGGCGGCTTTGAAACGAAAAAGCATTACGATGCGTTTGTCCCTCGTAGTAAGTATTTTACTATTAAAAATAAAAACAATTTTAAGAAGCAAAGGTAACTCCAAAAGAATTATAATAAAAAGTTTCGCTACTTGGATTCGCGATAAAACACTGACAATTACTTTTAACTGCACTTGCTAACAGTACCACGGTTAAAGACTAGTTTGAAAACCCACATTTCATATGTTGTGAATACGGCCTGACAGATTCATTGATAAAGAAATTCGGCCGCACATTTCGTGCAAAGCCTTTCTCCTGCCGTTGACAATTTTGATGATCCAATTGCAATTAAAGAAGTTTACGTACTCTTTTTTTCAGACTATCAAAATTACTACCACAAGAATTAGTATTGTACGAAGTTTACAATGTTACATTTCATTTGAATACTGTAACGTTTTCTGACGATCTACTTCATTAGAAGCGTATGTTTTTGAATAGTTCTAGCTAAATAAATATTAGACAACTATACTAAATATACGAATAGTTGAGCCCGGCCGATAAATATAAAATCGTGCAGATATGATTTCGGCCATCAAAGTGTTAAAAGGAAAAATTTTCAGCAAACATTTTCTCGTAATAGTGTATGTGTATATACGTAGTGCGGTCCAAGTATTCGTGGCCTAAGGTAGAAGGAGGGGGTGAGAGATATAAAAGACATTGGTTATTTTTCGATGTATTCTCCGTTTGTTTCAACACATTTTTCATTTTAATAAGTGCTTTAATACTATTAAAATAGTAGTCTAAAGATTTGTATTCAAAATGCTGCCTACCCGCCTCATGGATTTCTTCGTTGGAATTAAACTTCCTTCCCCGCGAATCTGATTTTAGTTTGGCAAATAAAAAATAGTCACTTGGGGCCAAGTCTAGACTGTAAAGTAAATTATCCTATTTCTTGAAGCCGCATTCCTTAATAGCAGTAGCGTGTACCCTTTTGAATAAAGAATCATGATAAAGAACCATAGTTTCATTCCCTGTCGCAATTCTATAGAAAACACAGTCTACTTCATCTTTACACAACTCCAAAAATTGCTACCAGCACTCAATTCACCGAACTTTCTGAACTGTGGAAAGAATTCGCGGTACCCATTTGCGCTGATTTTTGTCATACCCAAATGTTCATTAAGAATCCGGAGGACACTTGTTTTCGATATACCGCTTTGTTCTGCGATTTTCTTGGCCTTTAACCGTTGGTCCGTCAGAACTACGTTCTCGACCAAATCCACGTTACCGTGCGTAACTACTGCTGTTGGCCTTCCACAGCGTGGATTATCTTCAATTGACTGCCGACCTCAGAGAAAAAGCTTTGACTAATGTTTAACCATCGAAAATGATGGTGAAGGTTCTTCATATACACGACTCATCCGCTTTTTGACCTTCGTCGGCGTTAATCCATCTTTCGTTAAAAATTTTATTGTAGCAGTTTTTCAATTTTTGACACTTTCACTTTTCTAGGCAAGATCACTTCACTTTTCGAATCACTATTTCAAACCGTTTGAGAATATTGTCCGGACAGGGGATTTTATACCCTCAAAAATGTTGGAAAGGATTCCAGGAAATTTTAATCAGAACCCTTCGAGGCCACGAATACTTGGACCGCACTACGTATATATAATTTTATTTTAAACACGTAAATATAATTAATACATTGGGTGCCAGAGTTTTATACAGCTTCATATTCAGCTATTAAGTGTCATTCATATATGAATGACATGGCACTCAATGTTTTTTCAAGGAAAATATTATTAAATTTCTTATAATTTATTACCATTAAGACCAAATGATTCACTGTTTGCAGAAAATGTTCTTATAGAAACTTTCTCATATAGGGTGCTATGAGGGGTTCAGGATACTCAGACACAGCGACTACAGAAGTTTGCGCAGCCTTAGGAGTGTTAGCCAAATATGGAGTACTTGGGGTAGGTGTTGGTCTGCCACACACAAATGGAGCACATTCAGCTCCTGTTAGTTATCTCGGTGTATCTGCTCTAGAACCATCAGCTGCTGCAGCTACAGCGGCGGCGGCCGGTAGTGTTTTCGGTGCCCTTGGTCAAGTTAATTTGGAACAGTATATCGGCCAGTCAACGGCAGCCCCCCGTCCAACTATAGAAGCAGCAGCAGCAGCACAATTTGATCCATTCCGGCATGCAGGATCGCAAGCAGCTACACCCATTTCAATTAATAATAATAGTTTCGGATTGGCGGCAGCAACAACTGGTGGTGCTACAGCACAAGCTTTGGGTGCACAAACGTTGGGAGCACTGAGTAAAAGTCCGACACCAGGTGATCTAGGAGCTAAAGATTCAAAAAATGTTGAAATACCTGAGGTCATCGTAGGCGCTATTTTAGGTGGGCCACATAACTTTTTTTATCCATTTTAGCTTCTCTTAGTTAAATAAAATTTATTTCGTTACTTTTTTGTTTACATTTATTCGGTATCTTATGCAATTCTTAATTTTGCATTAGGTATAGTCATGGTTTTTGCTTTAAATTTGTTATTATAAAGTTTTAATTGGAATGTGGTCTATATAAATTTAGAGAAAAATAAGACGTTAATATTTACTAATTGCTTGCTCTTAAATATTTTAGTGGGACCTCCTTTTCTTTTTATGCTATAAAGAAATAAGATGAAAGATTCGTAACTGTAGGTAGAGTAATAAACGTTTATAAACATTTACGAGGATTCTAGTCAAGTAATTACTTGCCAGTGTAATGTAATCTTGCGTAAGTAGGATAACTACTTAGTCTCAATATTCCTTCTCGTACAAAATGCTGCTCTTAGTTAACATACACCTGTGATTATCTTCTCTCAATTTACATTCCTTTTTTGTGTCGTTTTAATTAGCGGCTATAGTGTGATCCTATTGTAAAAGAGGTGTTCGAAACATTCCAACATGCGTATTTGCGGATATGATTAAGTTATTTAATCGTTTACTTTCAACAAATATAAAACTTTCATTCCCACCAAATTCTTACAAAAAAATTAATATTGCCTGAGTACTAACTTTTTTGCATAAAATAAGGAAACATTTCATTCATTTTAATAAAATTATGTCAACAGCAGTGGTAAAAGCTAAACCTGAATTAAACAAAATAAATGAAACTCTCTAATATAGTGCATTGAAAAATATGGCACTTTTATACGATAATACATACGAGCTTACGTAATTTAAAACGCAATTGTGCAGTAAAATTTCCTATCTCAAAGGATTCCAAATGCCTGAGGGTTACAAAATATATTTTAATAGATCTGTATTCCATTACTTACGCGATATATTTCCAAAGAACAAATTTTAACTCAGTTCAAAGCAGAGGTTTAAAAATAAATTAAATGTTGTATGCCATTTTTTTCAAGTAACACTTGGTTATTGAGCTTTTTATGTTTTCAATACCTTAAATAGATAAAATGAATAAAGAAGAAAATACGTGTGATATTAGTCAGATAGATGCTCGTATTCAATAGAACACTCGCGACGATATAGCAACAGATAACTCACGTGTATTTTAATTTTTAATCAGAAATGAAAATTAGATATGAATTGCCAGAAATGTTGACAAAACAAAATCAAGTTTAAACTCGTGGTTTCATGTGTTTAACGCAGAAGGAAAGACATATATGAAGTTAACGTTAGCCATTATATAACCCACTAATTTCCAAAAATATAATTTTACCTAGTGGATAAGCCTAATAACCTAAAAAATTCCACTAAAAATTTTAGTACTAGATTAACAAAGAAAAAAGAGCAAGCAGTTGTAAAAAATTATTGTAAATAGCCAATGAAATGAATGTAAAAATTGCATAATTTAATTAGAAAATCCGTAAATTTATTTTTCTAAAAAACAGTCCCAGTAGCCAATGCAAAACTAATTTAAACATGAAAAACATGCACCATACAAAACACATACGCAAAAATATACTTTATAACTTTATTACCTCTTAATAAGTTTTTATAGCCATTACTTAAAATAAATATTAATGTAAACAGAATATAACTATGAATAAAACCATACAAAACAAACAACAAATCAAATTGCAGGTCCAAATGGTCGTAGTTTAGTTGAAATACAGCATGTATCTGGCGCTAATATTCAAATATCTAAAAAAGGCATATTCGCTCCTGGCACTAGAAATCGTATTGTTACAATAACTGGTCCACCAAACGCCATCGCAATGGCGCAGTATTTAATTGAACAGAAAATCAGCGAGGAGGAGACAAAGAGGGCGCGTCAAAATACCGTTACGAATGTAATACAATAGATAAAGAAGTACATGTAATGTTGTTTTAAAGAAGCAGATGACATATATTTCAAAAGTACATTAAAGATATGATTATTAAAGGTAGTTTACTGAAGATATTTTTAATCAAGTAAAATCTATAAGAAATAACGATGTTTGTGTACCTACTCTAATTGAATCGACAATTAAAGAAAATTCATTTATTATAAAAAGGTAGGAAACAATTCATCAAGTTCCTTGATTTTAATCCATTATGCATGTATATCTATATTTCGAATTTTCTTTTGCTTCTTTTCGTGTTTGTTTTAGCACTCGTTTTTGCCACAGCACTGTACGAAAAGAAGTAAAAGCAACTTGGACATTCATTTTTATTTTGATAATGTTTTCTGCAATATTTCGGATAGTAAAAAGTAAAATCTTACAACGTTTAATGTTTATTCTTGTTTCAATCATTGCACTCACAACAAGCTTTCCATATTAAGGGCGTATTAAGATCACTAAGTAAATGTAAAGTATTTATCTTGTATGACAAAAGATCCACATGTAAAGCGTTTCAATAAGTTCCATCTCACACAGCCTAAGGTAATTGTATCGCGCCTACGGCTGATTCTAAATGATCATACCACCACACCTTATCGTGGAGAAATTGAAGCTTTTTTCGCTCAAAATTCATTGAAATAAAAACCAAAAAAGAACTCTTCTTTATTAACTGAATGTTTAACGCGTTGAGTGCCTTGTGAATCACATATGATTCACGCGAGGTTTTGTAAAACTAATCCTATGCAGGTGTTCATTATACTTGAGGAACTCTCTCAACCTACTTCTCAAGGTCTAAAACAGGTGATTCTTTAGAATTTTTCTTGGGTATATACGACGTGAACGACTTGGAGAAAGAGTTATAACTTTCATTTGGTAGTGCTCAATTTTTTATGTAAAATGCAAGTTGTTTAATTGTTGTTGTTGTTGCTATTTTAATTTTAGTGGTTCATTGAGAATAAAATATCATTTTCTTAACTAAATAACTTTAGTTCATATCGATAGGTCAACTAGTCGCTTTCTACCTTCAGCAAAATGTTAAAATCTAATTTCGAGAAGAACTTACTTTAAATTTTCTCTAATAGTTAGTAGTTATTTAGCAGTAGAAGATAATCACGCGAAGGCTAAATACATTCATAGAGCAGATAAGGCACAGGATATATTCATATCGATATACACCTGCTAAACTAATGAAAAGATAGGAAAAATTTAGAGGCGAAGGGTTCTACTGACGGTCCTTGCTCCGCCGTATTCCTGACATAGTTTTGAATTTCGCGCTAAAATTTTGGGAACATATTTTTGAAGATAATTACAATCGATTTGTACAAGAGGACCATATCTTCTTACCCCAAGAAATAGGTTCCCCCGTTAAGTAGGGCTCGGCGTTCAACGTGTTAATCTCTTTTTATTTTCCTCATTCATCAACAAGAACAATAATACTTTTGATTTAAGTAAATATCCATTTTTAAATTATTTTGACAAATCGAGGCAAACCAACTCTTAACAGAAAATTTAAAACATAAAACATCATATTACCATCCCTCGTGACTAAACAGTATTCTATTACATGATATGAATAAAAATAATTCTTTATTTTCAACAGTTACATTACATTATTGTCATGTACGAAGTGTTCTTAGCTATGCCCAAAATGAGATGCATATTTGTACAACTTTCCAAAAACGAATTTCATTTTCATTCCGCCAAAATGGGATCATTATTAAAATATTTCGTAATTGTCGATTCAATTGCTTAAAAAGGAAACAATTTTAATTGTAAAATATGTTTTGTTAAAGAAAAAATATAAAAAATTAAAAGAAAATATTTTTAAAATGTTGTAAAGAAATGATAACAAAAAATATAAACAGGAAAATATATATAGCCGAAAAGCAAACGGGACGATTAATTGCAATCATTATTCTTAAAATCTAGTATTTTAAAAAACTTCTACATTTCTTATATATTTTTTAAACATTGATAAAATTTTATATAGTATACACCTATATATCTGACAAAGTACGTCGTATGAGCGTTTTCAGTGAACACTTTTCTTCTTTTAGAGTACAATTTTCTCTTTGATTTTGTTTGTTTTGTGTTTCAATAATGCTTCTCAATTAAAACATGAATTTATATAGATAACTTACGCAAACTTTTGCATCGAAATAAAGTCAGGAGGACAAGGTAATTAATAAATTTTCTTTTACCTTTTAAAATGTGATATGATCTAACTGCCCGATGCAGTTTTCTTTTTTAATGTGTTGTGATAGTTTTCCTTGCAAAATTTTTGAATAGCTAACTGGAGAGCAAGAATTTTCTTATATATTTCGCATACCTCAATGGCGTAAACGTATTAAAGCGTTTATTAAATGCACATTTCATACTAAACTCTATTTAACAATGAAACTATTTATAAATGTAAATCAAACATCGTTTTCAACGAATTAGTTTTATAAATTTTGAGCGGCTATAGGGAAATCTTTTTCAAATTTATTAAATTATTAATTGTAGCCATCGGTGATTCTAACGTATAATGTTTGCCTATTTTACTAAACAATTCTGCCATAACATCGTCTAACATTATTTTCAAATGGCTGAAATTATTTACCGAATAATTGGATATTTTGTTTGGTGAAATTTTTGATTTTCCATTAAATTACGTTACATTTAAGTGCTTTTAAGGCAGCTCCTCTTTTAAATCGATTTTAGGTGTTATGATTATATACCCTCTTACAATTTGCATAATATTTTGAACAGTTACTAAGCCTACGAGGTATTAAAATAAGACTAAAACTGATTTACATTGTACTAACATTACTTTTCTGTTCGTAATCAAAGTAGGAAACTAACAAAATTTGTAATTAAATGTAACTGTCTGGTGCTCAAAACGGAATGCAATTATTGAGAAAATTCTTGTTACAAATTCTTTTAATTCTTGCTGAATTATAACAATAATATGAACGGATATTTTTGTAGTTTTGTGCGCGCCATTTTTGTTTTGCACCTTAAAGAAAATTAATTTCAGCAATACATCACATAATTGGGCTTTTTGATTTTTACTAATAATAAAAGAGAGACTTATTTCTATGCCAGGAGTTTATTTTCGATTCCATTCCCTTCCTTTTCTAGAATATTATAATAGCGTTTATTTGTACCTTATTTAAGAAAATAAGTAATTTTTTGCTTATGGCAATTAATGAATTTTTATTAATTTTTGTGCAATTAAAATGTGAATTAGAATATGCCTTGCACATTGTTAGAAAAGTGCTCAACACTCCAAGCACAGCGCATTATTATATTGTTTGTTAATATTATAGTTTTGTTGTGTTTTTTAGTTTTTAATTTTTATTTTTTATATATTTTAATGTTATTTTGTATATCGAGGAAAATTTAAAGATGTAGCAAATAAATTATTGTACATTTTCAAGTTGATTTTTAGTGTTTAATTTAGAAGTCATCGAATTTCAATAGTCATCACTTTAAAGTCATCATTCTCCTTATTTTATTGTATAGTAAGTGTATATCAATCAACTTTCACTGAAAACGCTCATATAACACCATCTCTTATCAAACATGGCTTATATTTCTCCTCTCATCATTACTTTAGTTTTGGTTACAATATTGTTATATAGATTATAAGGTGGGGCTTCAAAAGCTGAGGGAATGAGGGAAAGTTAACCTTGAAATGCGGTAAGGTATATAATAAGTTGATTTTATTCTTATTTTTTGTTTTTAAAAGTCTCATCATTTAATGCACACGCTCTTAATCTGTAAAAACCATCTGTTTTTTTCTAAATCTTTACTTTGGCTTTCACATTTGCATCACAGCATCATATCATCATTGCGATGTACAAATTTCTTATTCTCTTATTCACAGTATAAGATCGAATAAAGGAGGAAAAGTTAAAAAAAATGTTTAGTATAAATTTTTTTTTAAAGCGTATTTATGGAACATTTTTCATTTGATGGTTCTGGTAATTTCAACTTTGTTTTGAACAAATTCCTACGCTTTAATTGACATGGTCACTCATTTCCGGGAAAATTATTGATTTTCTGACTCAAAATTGAAGTAAAATTAGCTAAATTTCACTAAAATTAAATTATGGAATATTTTACAAAAAATCAAGACATCTTCGCAATTTAGTAACAAATTAGTTAATAGTGTAGGATTATTTTTAACTTAACTAAATATTCTTTCTGATTCCCATTGCATAAAAAAATAAAACTAATAATTGCTTAGTCGTGGTATAATGTCCTCATCAAATCAAAACTATAGCCATTAATATGTACAGATTAACTAACTATTCATTGAAAGGTATATTACCTCTTGAATTAAACCTTCATTTCTAATTATGTCTATGAACTTTTATCCTCTTTAATACTTTGCCAGTACATATATTTTATAAAAGGCCTTACAGTATAGTAAACTTCGAGGTACCTATTAATATCTGAAAGAGATCTATTCAGGACACATATATATATAAAATGGTATAACGATTTCCTCAGTAATCCTATACAAACTAGTAAAAAGTAAATGTAGTGAAAAGGCAGTAAGAAATCTCTTTGCCAAACATTTTCAATGTAAAAGCCTTTAAAACTTATTTGAACTGAGAAAACTAAGAATAGCTTCTTTTTCAATTGTGTATTGAGTTGACTTTTAGAGAAACTTTAAATTGTCACAAAATTTTCAGCAGAACAAAGGTTTAAATATTCTAGCATTTCTTATAATTCACAATTTGATGATTACTACCTTAAATTCAAAACTGTAGATTGATTCAAAACATTTTATAAGTCAACTCAATTTGCAATTTCAAAAAACGCATATGAGATAAAGAAAAGCAGCAAATGTACAGTTTGGAGGTACTTTTTCTTGAAATGATTTTCGTAATGCGAATCGGAGTGTGTTCAATTCATAAATTTCCTTATTCCTTCCTGCTCAATTTAGAAAAGAAAATGAAGTTGTATTTCATTTAAGGTTCACATATCTCGAAAACAACAAACAAAAGTTTCTCTTGTTATATAAATATATACCGTCAAGTGTAGGAAGTTGAGACACTAAATGAAAACGACCTTTTTATGTTTGTATTGATACAATTTAATATCAAAAGGATTCTGTTACTACAAGGTTGGCAACATTGTATACTGCATTGTATACGTTTGCTGCCAAGCCAACGAGTCACCGGTCACTCTTTCAAATTTCCCCTCCCGCGGGCCTGCGAGTTACATCTGACTCATATATTAACTTGGCCCACGGGAGCGCAAATTTGAACGAGTCACCGGGTGATTCGTCGACTTGTGGGAAAGTTTTTCGGCACGCGACACCAGTGACTCTTCGGCTTGTGGAAGAGGATTACAGTACGAGACGCCAGTAACTCGTTGGTTTCTGGGAGGTGTTTTCAGCACGAGTCACCGGTGACTCGCTGGCAGCCAACCTGTTAAAGCACTTAAAGTTCCAATTTCCTGATATGAATTTGAGCCTATTAATACAACTTTTGGAAATTTTTGTTGCATAGGACTAAGTTTATTCAATAACGGATCATGACACGTTCTGGGATTCTTTAATGCATTCAACGACCTATTCATGTCTGTCTCGGATTTCAAGCTTTGATCGGAATCAAACTGTAAAGCATTTAGTAAGATTCTAGACGAGTAGTAAAGAAATTCTGAATAACTCAAAACTGTGCTTACCAAACAAACATATTGATTGCATTATATTGAAGTCGGAATTCTTATTCTTACTCTTGTTCGGACAAATAAAAGCCACTATCACCTTTAAAAAGTATACCCTAAATATCTATACCGGGAAATTGTCTACATTATTTGTGCTCTAAGAATATGTAGGCCTTTGCCTTAGCAGTAAAATACCTCACTACTCACCAAATTATCTGAAAATGTGTTAAAGTGAACTTGATTTACTTTTGCTTCGAATTCACTTCATGTAAATAATAAATATAATGCCAAGTCTACAATTTTGAAAGTATTATTATTTTTTTTTGTTAAAACCTTTGCAAAAGTAGGAGTTGAATTTAAAATGATATCGGCGAACAAAATATTGTCTTCATTTTTTCACCCAAAATTTTCAAAAGTTATTTCTCTGTAGTTCCTTCAGTTTTAGCTTCCCTTATACTAGTTTGGGTTGCTTTATTATAATAGTAGCACACAATAGTTACCAGTAATATGTTGAAATCATATTATTTGCAAGTGGATATTTTGTTCAGATTAAAACAGTATGCTGCCATCAAGTAGCATTCGTTTATCGTTTTATAGACTAATATAGCAAAAGATAATTTCTGCTTCATATTTTCGGATATATCAAGTCGAATATAGTAGAATCATTAAAATCGCGAAATAAAGGCCTGCGACTACAAGATCACATAGTCACATCAATAGATATTTTTCTTTGAAAAGACCTTATTTCCTTTTTTACAATGCAACATACGTTTTAAACAAACAAACTCCCGGAATTTTCCATTTAAATTCACAGGTAATCACATTGTAAACATTATCTAGAGTAATAAATAACAGAAGTGATATACTTTCAGGTGCAAAATGTATAAATCTGTGATAAAGTAAAATTATTTTATTTCCATCATAATAACGTTTTAACGTTATGTTTTCGTGTATATAATATTATTGTTATATTTTCAGTACATCAACTAATTTTATAGAGAAAGTTTATACATAAACTTGACGAAAGATAAGTATATTAGAGTAGATAGTCATTAGAGAGCCTAAAGCTAACTCTTTAAAATAATAGCGAAACCAAACACTATTTTCCGTTTCACCTGCCGCAACAAGGTTAATCTTCCAATCTAACTTGTTTCGGACTAGCGAGATAAATATATTTTCCTAATTTTTACTTCAGAATTGAGAATAATTAAAGTATAAAAAGACGTTTATTTTTAATAATGATATTTACGTTAGCACTATTATATTATATTACCTCTTCTTAATTGTTTCATTTATAGTTCATACAAAAATTACACATATATTTTGTTTACGTAAAGTTTTAATTTAATTGTTTAAAAACATTTTAAATTTTATATAGTAATCGTTAAATATTTTTAGGATAATTTAAAATTCAATAACATAATAATACATTGTTGTAAAATGAAGGAGAAAATTTATTTAAAGAATATATAAATAAAGTAAGTGAAGCAAGAACTATATATATACATATATATATATATATATATATTGAATGATTATATATAAACATTTATTTTTGCCTTATAAAATTGTTAATTATGGTATAGAAAAATTACAAATTAAAAAATTGAGAAATTCTATCGAGGTTATACTGTGTAATTTTATAAAGGAAAGGATGTATAAAAAATAAATTCAATTAATAAAATGGATTTTAAAGTAAACACCATAATCGACATGTAATAATAATTTGATTAATACAGCTTCACCTTCCCTCAACCTCAAAACTTCTAATAATACTGTACAGACCAAGTAAAACTTATGCCTAAATTTGTATTTTGAACATTTTCCTTCACATAATATGATAAGGAATACTTTTCATACTAAGATCACAAATTTCTCTTCGAAACTAAGCTTTAAACGGAATTATCGTCCACAGTAATTGTTAATTTTTTGCAAGTCTAAAACCAGATAAATACAGGTTGAACTCAATAACAATATTTTGATATATTTTGATTTTAGTAGTGTTTAGGTGTTTCGAAAAAGAATATTCTAAAATTCTTAATGATGATGTTTAATTACGAAACGCACTATTTTTAATCAAAATGTTCGGAATATTACTTAATACAAAAATATCTACGTACAATCCGATATTCTTCCCTGGTTTAGCAAATAAAAGCCTATAAAATAAATCTAAATGAAAAGTGAATTCAAAATAATAAAAATAGGACCCACATACAATCCATTGAGTGGTTAAAAACTGAGATACCATTTCATTTTCTAAAGTATAAGCATCGACCAAATAATAACATCGACCAATTACTAGTCAACTCCTAACACAAGTAGTGAACAATTTTTCTCGACTTTCTGCCCAGCGATGCTTCGCCGGATCGAGGAGCTGACAATTCTTTCTGTTATTACTTGATCAATGCTATAAATGAACCTATTCTGTTTTGCCTTTGTACATTAATAAATATAATGCGCAAACTTAAAATGGAAAATGTATCCATGATATCTTATATTTAAGGCCGTATGCATATCAAGTAGGCTTAACTTGTGACGGTCACAAATTCAGTAAAATTCATTTTCATTTTATACCCACAGAGCACACGTTGATTCATTCGTCGCAGAGCTTTTACAATTTCAACGTGAATTTAACTATTTCTACGACAGTCGCAAGTTAAAACTGTTTGACCATATGCGATTCTTCGGCTAGTAATTATAGAAAATTGTAAATTCAAGAGGCTTTCATAATTGTTTCCATAGAAAGAGTAAATTTACATTGAATACACAAAACCAA
Organism: Dasypogon diadema; assembly: GCA_006980735.1. Classification (NCBI taxonomy): domain Eukaryota; kingdom Metazoa; phylum Arthropoda; class Insecta; order Diptera; family Asilidae; genus Dasypogon; species Dasypogon diadema. Next base: position 19,176 of record QYTT01088974.1, on the reverse strand, counting down.
ATCGATAGCAGCGTGATGATACTTAAATTTAACAATCCAAAGAATCTTTAAATAATCTCGAACTTCATTGATTTTATGGGTGGAGTCAAACTTGGCTAAAAATGTAACTTTAGTGGAATATGTTGCACTGAAGAAATCTGCAATGGAATACTGTTAGCAAAAAGATAAAACTAATTTAAATCGGTGCATTGATAAATTGAATGATTCGGATTAAAAATTAAGAACGTATTATAATTTATTAAAGTGTTCCACAGAGGATTTCTAAAAAGGAATCAGTCTTGGGGGTTTTTCCTTTCTATTTCAATTTTAAATCTCTTAATGAAAATAAACGTAATAAATATGTTGGAAATGGCAAGATGTTAGTAAATCAAAGTGGCGTTAATGAATTCTATTAATAAATGGTAATTTTTCAAGTTGACTACACAGATTTTTAGGTTTTTTGCAATTTTTTGCATAATTCAATGAAGACAGTCTGGGATGTAAATGTTTTAAAAGTGAACTACTTAACTACAAGTTCTAAGTTAATTTAAATTTCGGAAATATTTCTGGTTACTTTAGTTTAAAGAAACGTTAGAAATAAATCCAGGTCAACATATTATTATATAAAGTAAGTAATATAGAGAAACGCCCTCCTCTTTGTTTGTAGAAAAAAATTATCTTGGGTGAAGGATGTGATTGCAATAAGTGGCAATCAATTTGCTGTCTTCTTGATTTTATTATATTTTTTTTATTTTTCATTAACTTTTCATTGACTTATAATCGGCATTAATCTATATAACATAAGACCCATCTCGATTTAAAATAATCATGTGACAAATGAAAATTTAATCTTTTCTCTGCTTGAAATTGAAATGCATCGGACCTCAAATGAGCAAAAATGAGACCGGCTACACACTACGGACTTTTGCTTCAAATTTATCCGATCTTTCAAGAACGATAGCGTAAATTTGAAATATGAGGACAAAATCTGTCGGTTAAGGCTAAAAAGAAGAATTTCTAGGTAGTCCTGAAATTTTACCCGAATCGTTCAAGTCTGGAGCAAAAACCGAAGTATGTGGGAACTTCGTGTCTCAGTTTTGTCTTTGGTTCCTATAAATCTGAAAGAAAAGGCCATAATGTGTGGCCGGCCTAAGAAAGCTTAATTAAATTGCGGAATTTTTTCATAAGTTCTGACTTGTTAAGAATTATTTCTGCCTATTTTCAACAACGTGAGTTCGCTCCAGCAACATTCCACATTTACAAGCCGTTTGCTGCACCACAATACACCCATTGCTTCCAATTTCTAGTTGTGGATCTCGTTTCACCAAATCCACGTAATGAGTTATGTTATTGCATACGTGCAAGTTTCTAATCGAATTACGATTTTATTTCCAAAGCGAAAAGTGCGCGAAAAATACATCACTGACAAAAACAGCAGGTGTCTTTTTATGCGGTTTTAAAAGTCTCCGAAAATTTATGT
>QYTT01088974.1:2402-17697 GCA_006980735.1 Dasypogon diadema | reverse complement strand
TACGGACTTTTGCTTCAAATTTATCCGATCTTTCAAGAACGATAGCGTAAATTTGAAATATGTGGACAAAATCTGTCGGTTAAGGCTAAAAAGAAGAATTTCTAGGTAGTCCTGAAATTTTACCCGAATCGTTCAAGTCTGGAGCAAAAACCGAAGTATGTGGGAACTTCGTGTCTCAGTTTTGTCATTGGTTCCTATAAATCTGAAAGAAAAGGCCATAGTGTGTGGCCGGCCTAAGAAAGCTTAATTAAATTGCGGAATTTCTTCATAATTTCTGACTAGTTAAGAATTATTTCTGCCTAGCCTATTGATATAAAAGTAAATAAATGTTAAATTTCCTTTTTATGCGTCGATCCTTTAAATGTAAGTTCCATGAGAAGAAGTCCACTCTCATTGGACAGTAATCAGACCATTAATTTTATCTTCAAAAGGGTGTTAATGATAATAATTAAAATAATATTTTTCCTGTTCGTTCTATATTAACCCCACATCAACAAAAATTAAGCCTTAAGCCGCTGGATGTTGGTATTTAAACATATGTAAATGGATCAGTCCATCTCACACAGCTTAGCGGCAGTGTGTAGCGATCCGTTGAAACTTGCGTATTACAAAAATGTAGCGCAGCTTAGCCAGCGCAACACAACTTCAGTGTGTAACGGGCCTTAGGTATTGTGATGCCGAATAAATATACAAAAGTTACGTATTTAGTTTTTGCCTAGCCTATCTCTCGAAGTGGTACAAAATAAGGCATTGGAAATATTCTGAAAAAATATGGAAACAAGGAGTATTCCGAATTTGCAACACGAATAAATAAGTGCAACCACCCGGAAAAATGGTCGCTGTTAATCCAATTTACAATTTACGGAAAATCACTTATCACACCAATCCTGGATTTATGTTTTATGTCGCAATTCTCTCAATAAGAAACAAATCTAAAAATGTATTCTCTATCTTAAAAATGACATGCAACATGCCGTGTACTTTCTCTACTCACTTTCAACTACTTTCAAAAACGTGAGTTCGCTCCAGCAACATTCCACATTTACAAGCCGTTTGCTGCACCACAATACACCCATTGCTTCCAATTTCTAGTTGTGGATCTCGTTTCACCAAATCCACGTAATGAGTTATGTTATTGCATACGTGCAAGTTTCTAATCGAATTACGATTTTATTTCCAAAGCGAAAAGTGCGCGAAAAATACATCACTGACAAAAACAGCAGGTGTCTTTTTATGCGGTTTTAAAAGTCTCCGAAAATTTATGTTTTACAAAGTTGTTCTTGAGTTTTGTTGATGTGGTGATTTCATCGTAAAGATTTCTGAATTGGCGTTATCATTCCCAATCCAAACAAACATTTTAATAATAAATTATAACAAATGCAAATCATTAGTAAGGATTTTTAGCCAATTGTTTTCCAGCTATACGTTTTGAAAACATCAATATTCACACACTTTTGAAATATGTAAAGAATTAAGTGATCGCTACTAACTTTTATAATGTGGAACTATTAGAAGATGTTTCACATTTATTATACTCATCAAAATTACTGTGAGTAGTCCAGAATAAGAAATAATCTAGGATATACCGATCACAATTTCTTCTCTAGCAAGATTTTTTTTTGTTACAAAGGTAAAATATTTATTGCATTCAATAAAATCTCTACGCCTTATTATACTTTAACCGATCATAGAATGAAAACATACTTGAATATTAAGGATATATGACGTAAACTCAAATTCAATTAAAAATCCCAAAGTACAAATAATTGAAATGGAAATACAAAAAAAATTGTGTGGAATATATTTGGACGAACTTGGTGTCCAATTATCACCAAAATTATAGGATCGAACTATAGCATTTCCAATTTAAATTCATACTTTTTCATTTTAATTTAACATTTGATCAAAAGGAATTAATGCTTATCCAAAATGTTTTATTGATTTTACGAATATAAATGACACCATTACAAATGAATTTAATGTTTATACAATTTGAATTTATATTTGAATAAAATAATGTTTTTCCAATTTAATTTAGTACTTTAGTAAAATCAATTCATGTTTGCGCAAATTGAGTGAAAACAAGCTTCTGATTGAAGAAATCTAAAAATTAAAAATGCTACCAATAATCTTTTTTAGTTAAAATACAAGCAATATTGTAGCAAACAGAGGGGATTATTTGAAAAAACTTACCAAAAGATCTGTGCTAGAAATTTTCCAACACGTTCATCTAGTTCAGTTCATACGTTGTTACCAGATAATCGATTAAAACACAATTTCGTGATTCTCGAATTTCAGTCATATTGACAAAGAATGTAATTGAACTGCATTATTTCAAGTGTAGACAGATCTTCCTGCTAAAATCTGAGAAAATTTGAAGTGCATTCAATTTGCGCAAACGTGAATTCATTTTACTAAAGCACTAAATTAAATTGGAAAAACATTATTTTACCCAAATATGAATTCAAATTGTATAAACATTAAATTCATTTGTAATCATTTATATTTTTAAAATCATTAGAACAGTTTGACTAAGCATTAATTTATTTTGATCAAATGTTAAATTAAAATAAAAGATTATTAATTAAAATTGAAAATGCAATATTAATACCAGGAAATTGTTAAAAATGTGAGTGAGGTGGTTTCGTGTCGAACACCTTTTGCTTTGGGTGGTAGTCGTTTTGACGTCATTAGGATTCTGAGGAATCTATCCGTCCTACGCATTCATTTTTACTCAATTATTTAAAGTGATTTTACACCTTACGCAATTCGACTCTAGCTGGATCGTTGGCTTCATAAGTAAACTAAGGAGTTGCTTTTTTTTAGTTTTCAAAATTTATTAATATCGTCAAATGGAGACAGAAAATATTGCGAAACCTTAAAAGCATACACCAAAGTCAAAAATTTTAGAGACCTCAAGCATATATTAATATTTTACGTATTCTTTATGCTATTAATCTTGAATCGTAGTAATAATCGACGTAATATTATTAATTTAAAAATTCCAATACATATTTTAAGAGTTTCGATAATTGATTTTGATTGAGGTTAAAATGCACTATTATTGTGTGACGAAATGTTTTAGTTTAGCACTTTGCATATAGAAAATATCAAAAAATTAATTAGAAGAAATGTATAGAATCAAACTATATTAATTTTGGAAGTATCCTTCTTTAAGGAATTACCCAACAAAAATCTATTTGCAATTTGCGCATGTTAATTTCATAAGTTATCCATCTGACTTTTTCAATAATCTAGAACACTTAAATTTACATTTCCATAATTAAACACACGAAAATTATTTCTTATTCCTGAATATCTAAAAATCAGCTATTAAATGACTCGGATTGTAACGTATTCATAGATTCGAAAATATGTTAAATGTATATATACTGATGTCTGCGCAGTACACGCACTTGTAGCTACAATTAGAGATACTAAGAAAATCCTTGAAACCAAGTCTTGTAGACTAAAATTTTACGTTGTACACATTTTAATTATTGTTAACATTTATATTGTGGGAGATTTTAAAGAAATTCCATTCTTTATCACCTCTAGACTTTCACATCTGTTTAAACGTAAGATTTAAAATAAAATCAAAAATTTCCTAATTCATAGAATTGACTCTCCTGGTAACACAATATTTCTCAAAACAATAAATTATTAAAAAGATTGCAAAATACTAAAAGAAAAACCTAAACAAATGGTAGATATGTAAGATATAAAGAAAAATTATATATTTGCCGTTAAAAATAGGAATGATTTATGTATACACATAAAATAGGGGATATAGTGTAAGTATATAAAGGTTATTTGATTACGTGTAAGATAGATTTTAATTGAAAGAAGAAAAGAAAAAAAAGAAATTAAGATTTTTGCTAATAGAAAATATTGCTGTGCAATAAGAAGACTTTTTCTCCTTCTAAAATAAATAGTTAGAGAGTGTCTTTTCCCATTGAAGGGATAATGATTATTAAGTAGATAAATTTACACATGCATAAATATAAAAAAGTTTGTTGTTAATAATTGTCACATTTTACCATATTGCGAGTTGTTGAACCATTTCATGTTGTCGTCGTCATGTGAACACTACATTTCCTTTATTTTGTGTTATGCGCTCCACAAAATCTTTTACCATTAATTCATTACAACATTCAAGTTATAAAAATTAAATACGTTGATTTCATAGTGAAGGATGTTTTAAAATTTCCGCTTTGAAATTTGCAACCTAAAACTAAATTAACGTTGTCTACGTAGAGGAGTAGTTAAGTTTAAAACTTAAATTCTTTAATAAAAACAAGTTTTCTAATGCTTTATAAGTATGCGAATATTTGAAATCCTATATAAAAAATAGAAAATCAAGATTAAATGCTGTATTTACAAAAATTTGTACACTCTCTCCAACGGTTAGACAGTCTTACCTTAATTCTGTAAGGCTCTTAGAAACGAAGATGCAATATATGCTCTTTGAAAAAGTAATTATTGCCTAAATATTCGACAAGGCTAACAGTAATTTTATAAATGATATTTGAATAAAATTTCTGAAAACATGGTAGAAAATCGACAGCAGAAAACTCCAAATATTGACTTGCATTCGGTAAGACTATCGATATGAGCTATTCTTTAGGTTCAGTTTCTAATTTTTAATCAATTTCAATTCTGCTGCCTACTTTTCAAATGTATTTTCAGAAAATCACAACTTTTTTAAATTGAATGAATAACATTTTTATTTATGAAAACTTAGAAAAATTAAAATTAAATCTCGCAGATGCAAGAGAATTACAATATGTAACCCATGTTCCTAGAAAAGAGTCATATTCTAGTTAAAGCAAAGACGGTTTACAATTGTAGCCAAATTAAATTTTCTAAAAGAATGCACTGCTTTTAACGGAGATCTAGTGCTATTTATATTAGAAGAATATACTTTTTATCCCATCAATCGTGGATAAAAAACAAGGCTATAAAAGATATAACAACATACATATCGAAATAACCTCATGTGTGTTCAGCAAACTTTGATAGATTTGGAGTTATTCAACTCTGTAATTTTGATTTAGGTAACTATGACAAAATCCTGGTTTTGCTTTTCTTTTTTCACCACATACCTCGACAACAGGCCCACCATGAATTATATATTGAGAAAATTACTTCTTATGGTTTCAGGATAAAAAATCTCATAAGGAAGGTATTCATTTAAAAAGTTCCCCTTAATACGTTCACGCCGTCATGTAAACCTGTGGATTGTGCCTCATACAAGATTCTTTTGAGAGAATTGCGTGACAAACGCCATATAATGTGAGAAAGCTCTCTCACTAATAGAGTATCAGCGTGAATGTGTTAATTACTTTCTACCTGATATCATACTCGTAAAGAGAATATTACAAACACTTCTCACCTAATTAATTTGATTTTAAATGTTCAAAAAAGGACTAGCATATTATTTACTGTATTCTTTATGTTCGAATTCGAATCATTTTTCTAATTAAAAAATTTTAAAATCTTTTATTATTTTTATTTAAAACTAAAACGTTACTTCAAAAGTAACGTAAATTGTAGGGAATGTAACCCTACATACCACAATTTGGAATTTTTGGCCTCTTTCAATTTGTTCGGATTGATTGCCAGTAAAGTAGAGAAGTTTTTAAGATGCATACACTAAAAAGGTTTTTTTCTGCTAGAGCTTTGTAAAGTTAAGGAATAATTTTCAAACTTTAATAAAATGTTGAAAAAGAAAGTGATTTTGTCCAACTAGTTTTAGTTTCAATAAAAAGAAAATATATTCCAGTATGATATGCCCATTATTGGACCACGTTAAGAAAAAAATCGTAACGCTATGTATTAACCCTTAACGGTTGACAATTTTCCATACTATATGTGTATTGTCCCCTACGACGGTTAAGGATTTTGCCAGATGACGAAATTTGTGAGCAAAAACGGAGTTTAGTTAAAAATACAGTAAAATCTAAATAACTCCTAAACTGGAATCCATGGAGTACAGAGTTAAAACTTCTTATTATGTTTTTCTGTTTTTAAACTCGAAATAAGTAAAGGGGCGTTATTAACTTGAAATTTATGTTAATATATTTTAAATACTATGAAGAGCAAAATCAACAAAAAAGCTTTTAATAAGCGCCATCTCTTTTCCCGTAGAAGCCTTAAATAACCGAGTAAACTTCTTAACTCCGTAAAATAGCCGAATTAATTTAACCTAGCTAGTGTATGACAATTCTGTACTCTGCTGCTAAAAAACGCAGCTACAGTGTCTTATTTATTTTCCAACCCGAACTTTAGTAGCCATGAAGTGTTATGAGGAGCAAGGAGGATATTTTCAACAACTTCTGTAGTCTTTAGATTGGCTATATTCAATAACCGTATTTCTGTGTTTTTTGGGTTGTAAAATAAATGAGACACTCTGTATAACCACGTCATTCTATCATATGCTTTTTTATTTATCCAATAATATTGTTAGAAATTGAATAAATTATTTGCAATTATCTCAAACAATTACCAGGAATAGATGATTATAAAACACTTATTTTATAAAAGTAATGGCAGAAAAAAAACATCCTTTTAACTTGGGTCCATCGTAGAAAATATATCATTTTCAGAAAATATTAAAACTTAAACCTCAAAGAGAATAGAATAGAGAACTATGTCAGTTTTTGTTTCACGCCCAGTTTCCTTAATCACATAAGACATATTATATTAAAATTCTTTCCGAAAAAATGATTATTAATTTAAATGTCTTTGGGGGGGTTCTTAGTTTATACCGATTTTTTTCAACTTTCTAGTTTGTTCTATGCTAAGAAATATAATAAAAAGATTTTTAAAGTCTTCTATATATGGCTTTGGTCTAAAATATTTTATCCGATAAAGTCTGGTAAAGGTGGTAAGATCATAGATCTTTAAAACCAAGCCCGAATGAAAGTTGTGATTAATATTTTTCTACTTCTTCCTCAAGGGACCTCTAATACATCTTTCCGTATTATACACCCTGTATATACCTAGAAATTTTAAACCGGCAATTTCTCAGTATCTTTAAACACCCACTGTAAGATATACACCAATATGTCAAAATGAATAGCGTATGTCATGTAATTTGATATGCAATAAAATACTGACATACTTTTACACTTACTTTATAATTAATTGATATTGAACGGAAGCTAGGTCACCAAGATGCAAAACCAATTTGGGTATGGCGATACGAGATGAATTTGGTGTAGCCGTGAAACGCCTGATAGTTCTCTAGTATGAATGTGAAAATTTATGTAAAATTTGAAAAGTGCATTTCTGGATTTTAACGGCTTTCTAGATACAATGGTTCCTCACATACAGGTTGTCCCAGTTAAATGATAGATCGAGTGTAATTTCTGGAAACTCGTGCAGTTCTGTGCAAAGCCCAGTGGATTGGAATATCTTCGATGTAAACCAATGACTTAACTTTTTCTATTAACGACAGACTAATCACCAGAATCCACAGAGTGTTGTAACAACTAACTGGTTTTGAATCCACACTGAAAAATGTCCAATTACAACTTTTGTTAAGAAACAGTTTCCCAACAGCGTTTTCTTCTTCTTCTATTTTCTCCCTAGAAAAAACTTAAAATGATGAAACTAGCACTTGCAACTATTATTTTATTTTTCATTTTTACAACAGTAACAAAAAAAAAGAAATTTTGTTTTTGTATTTGAAAAACAATAACAATAGCAACAATAATAATTTATTCATTCATTGTACCAAGATGACAAGATCTTATAATGTACAACCCAATGTGGAAAAAGTTGTAAATGACATTGAAAGGGTTGTTTATAAATAGAAATAGTTGCTATCAGAAATTGAATTAGTTGTTATTGAATTTGAATTTGAAAGCTGTGAGCCATAATCGATAGATAGCAAGCGATAATTAATTTTTTAGCTGATTCTATCCCAGAAACTTTTCTCTTCAGTGATTCTTTATAAAACCAAAAATTATTTTCAGATTTTTTGTAATAATAATAATTTATTTAATATACTTCACACTGGTTTATCGAAAGTCTTTTCAACATTTCTTTGGGTTGTAAATTCTAGTTTGCCTTGCCATTTATTGTATAGTTTGTTTTGGAAAAAATTTCGTTCTTTTAAAAAGATGGTAATTGATAGGTAGAACATTTTAAAAATATGTTGAATGGGAACGAAATTTATATCCTAGCTTCTTCTGCACAAAAACCCCTATACATCTATTGACGACAAAGTCGTAACCTATACATTTAGCAGCAAAGCTTAGCTAGAAGACATTTTCAGGCAAAAAGAGATTGGGGATTATTTCATCACACAGTGGCTTTGCAACAGTCAGATCATCAGGTATTTACTATTGCTTTGCTATATGAATATCATAGGAAAAGCACAGCAATTCTGCGATTCAAAATATTCATCAAACATACGAGAAAAAATGCTTAATGTGAGCCGGGTTCAGAGACCATAACAAACTTGATTATAGCCTTGTTGAGGAAGACATGTGCAATTTAATGAAAACGTATTTCCAACTACACTTCGTTACAAAAAATTGTCGCCACTTTAAAAAAAACTCAATTTTTTGTTAGTGGTGCGTAAAACATGAACATTTTTACATTTAAATGCACTGTACCTACTTTCACATTTATATAGCATTGATCTTGATATTTATAAAATTAGACACCTTTTAATATAATCGGACACGTTTCCGATAGCCAGGAGGAGTTCATAAATTTTTCTCATTCGTTTGGAAAAGCAGTGATGTGCTATATTGTGTGAACTTATTTATTTCAAAAGCATCTAAAGGCTCAGGTCAAGATCTCAAGAATCTTCATCTCCAAAAATTTCATAAAAATTTTCATTTACGCTCGCTTAGCTTTCATAGGCTTTTCATTTTAACTCAAACACAATGCGAACGTTGACTCCTGTACCTTTTTCCGTTGTCCACGAACCAGACAAGTCTACATTCAATTGTAATTGCTTCGCAGGGATGGAACGAAGTCAGTAAAGAATTTTTTGTTTAGTACCCGTCTTTCGGACTGATCTCCGCTGCTGCTGATATTAAATGGCATGTGCTAAATGCAGCAGTTGCCAAAGTAAAAAACTATATCCATTATCACGATTAGAGTGGTGGGCATAGCTCCTCTTTATCAAATTTACAGAGTTGTCATACATTAGCTGCGTTCTTTTGGCAATAGAGTACAAAGTTGTCATACATTAACTGGGTTACATTAACTCGGTTATTTTATCGAGTTAAAAAGCTCACTGTGTTATTTAAGTGTTCTTCGGGGCGCCTATGGAAAGCTTTTGAGTTTAAATTTCGATTGCGCACATCATAGCAATTAAAATAAACACAAATGTGGGCAAAACTGGCATTAAGATAAATTTCAAGTTAGTAACCGCCTTTACTTCTCTCGGATTTGCTTAAAAAAAGAAAAACAGAAGAAGAAGAAGAACTAATTCAATACTCCATGGATTCGAACCGTTCTTTTGAGCTTTCCGTTGGCCAAAAGAACACAACTATTAACTGGATTAAATTACTTCGGTTATTTTACAGAGTTAATAAGCTTACTGGGTTATTTAAATCTTCTACTTACTTTCTAGTGGAATTATCGTGGTAACATTTATTCTCTCCCCTTTTACTGGATTTTTGAATACTTCTTTCTTTTTTTCCGTATTCACCCTTTTCTTTTAATTTTATTATATTTCCCAGGTTTTCATTTTTTCTTCTTTAAGGTCACATGTATTTTTATAAAAATTTATGAATACGATTATCTTTTCTTGTTAAACTTTTACTTATATTGATATTTTACATATCACATAATTGTAATAAAAATTTGTTTTATTTTTAATCGAAATTACTGTTCCGGGCTGATTTTTGATGAGATATATAAAAAGCAAATCTTAGATGCATAAAGAACCATATAAGTGTAATGGATGTTCGTGCAGAATTTAGAACAGCAATTTATATTAACACGTTTCGTGCCTGAATATAGTCACTGAGAGTATCTCTCTAATCAACATTCAAAATACTCGGGATGCTCTCACGTAAGAGAGATGTTTACTGAAAACACATCAGTAATCAAAATCAAATTGAAGGCTCCATAATTGTTTACTGTTATTGCAATTGCTATTTGCAACTGCCTTTCAATTAATGAGTTAAACTTGGCGTTCTGATGGAATCAAAGGTGATTGCAATACAAAGAAATTCTTTGCCACACTTTTATTCAAAATAATTTACTACTTCTAACAAATAATGCAGATGTACTTTGTAATTTGTGTTTCGCATACTTTTAAACAAGCTTTTGAAAATATTATATTATTAGAAATAAGATTTTAAAAATCTTTCAGAAGCTCTACTAGACAACGAGAAACAAAATCGTACACAAATAAAAAGATTACGCTTATATATCGCTTTATATGTCCAAGCTTGTCGCTACATAATTTGGACTGAAACATAATTGAATGCAAATATATACATAATATGTATGTGATTCTTAAAGTAACATCAAAAATTAAATTCTTAACATTAAATGTGGCTGTAATACTGAAAATCAAACGGCACATCCTCTTTAACATTAACAAAAGGGCAAATTTGAAGCTTTTAAATATATAAATTTCTCATTTCATTTTCTATTAAGAGACATTCTAAAAGATTCGTATAAACTGAAAAATTTATTGAATTTCGCTCACCTACAAGAATGTTGGTGTTAATTTGGATGTGCAGAATTTATTTGCATCTTCCCTGCCTTGCATTCTTTTCATCTCATTTATCGTCAAAAGGTTCGTTCATGCATACACTTGATGAAATAATAATTTTAATAATTTAAAATGATATTTTAATGAAAATTATGCGATGAAGGCAATGTATTAAAACATTGCAAATATAAACCTTTAAGTATTTAACTAATTTGCTCAAAATTTTGATTTTGGAAAGATCTCAGATCTAACAAAATATTTGCAAAAGTATGTAGAGAATGTAATTGGGAATGACTCCCCAAAAACTAACAGACCATACAAACATACTACATTTGTCAGCGTTCATAAGGAAAAGAAACTTTTCAAGTACATAATTTTCTAACTGTGATGTAACTAAATCATATTCCATCTACACATTTTCACGAATTCTCGTTTTAAAAGGAAATTCTTATAAAATAAAACACATTTTACATTAAAAGAAAATCGCATAGAAACGTTTAGGTATATACAAATCAAATATGATTTGACTGTGATAAAATTGAAGAAGAAATTAAATAAAATTTAAATAAAGAATAATATTAGCAATGAAAAAGTATATTAAATCGAAAGAGCAATCGATTTTTGTTCTTTTATCTTTATATTTTGATTTTAAAACATCCTCAACATAAACATGTGAATTTATTGGTTCAGAAAAATTAAATAGCGTCCATTCACAGTTCAATACTAACAAACACTTGAATTTATTTATTTACACATGTTTATGTTATTGAATTGAAATTGTTCAGATTTTAGATAGCCAGATTCCTTTACCGAATTTCGTCTTTCAAAGTGTAGATGTTCTACAGGAAAAATGAGAATTATTTGTGTACTACAATTACTAAGTGTAATTGCATTATCCATAAATGTTTAACTGAAAACGAAAATAATTATAATTGCGACCTAAGTAGGTTTAATAATAAAATCCAAGTTATAAGAAATAGAGTATTTTTCATATTTAAGATCAAGTCATTGAATTAAAATTTGACTTTCAGTTTAAAACCCTAACATACATTGCTAAAAAACGTCAGTTTTTAAAAAATGTTTTATCACCACAATATTTTCCTATAAAAATAAAGTATCGTATTCAAATTAAATAAAGTGTTTCCTTTCTAGCTATTATTAAAATAAAAAGTAGTTTTATTCGAAATTGTAAAACACCAAGATTCCGAAGATCCTGAATTCGGAGGCAGTTAATCGGAGATTAACAATACGACCAGGCGTATCGTTCGTTTTTCAGCCCTTAAGTTCCGTGTAATATTTTACGCTTGGTCAAAAGAGTTACATGATCCAATGTTTATTTCGATTCTTTTATATTCCAATGACTTTAAGAAACAGACATGATACCTTCTAAAAATAACTCGTTACCTGTGATGAAGAAGGGAAGCAGAAATATATCCCCAACAGGTTTTCACTCTTTTAGAAATTTGGAATTAATCTTGCGTCAAAAAATGTTCAGATATAAGGCTCTATAATTCAGGGGCCTATTTCACAAAAAACTGCAACATTTCACTTTGCATTTTTCATACAAAGATACTGATACTGAAAAATGTCTTGTGTAGAATCAGGGTTAAGGGCGACCAAAAAACTTTCAAGTGCCGTTATCTCAAAAACCGTTAATACCACCGCTCCCAATTCCACACAATTTTTGTTTTTTTTTATGGGGACCTATTACTAGGAGCCTGCTTGGTCACTTTAACTGGAACACGGCTTCAAAAAAGACACCTTCAAAAAATAGTGGGTACGCGTTTGCGTATGTTAAAAGAGCAGGGTTTAGGTGGGGGAGGTCGTGGAATATTAACTAATAAGAAAAAGGTAACATGGACCACAGGGCCAACAGACTACTCCCAGCATCAAAAATAGGTGTAGTGTTTCCTCGCTACCAGGGATTTTGCTTTTTTCTTGTATTCCTCGACTTCCTCCCCTTTCAATGTCCTTGCTCCTCCTTCGATTATTTTTTGACACAATTTCCTTTCTTTATTTTTTGGTTCGCAGGCGGTGGCGATTTTCTGTGAAACCACCCCACCTCACCTCACCGCAATGCTAGCCATCAAACTTGTCGACCGTCTAATGCTCCTTTGAGCTTTTTCGGATCTTGGTGAAGCCTGGGTCGGCTAAATTCGTCCTGGGGGTAACTCCAACAAGGATTCTGTCATGGATTCTAGGTAAGGTTTATGGGGGATCCTCCTTTCGAGCAAAGAGAGCATAAACTACAAGAGATAAAAACTAGAACAGATTATTAAAAAGTTCCAATTGGCCCTGAAATCAGCTGATAAAATTATCTATAACAGTGAAAAGGGAAAAACGTCCTTAAATTTTCGCTCTGCGTAAAAAATGGCAAACATAATTTTCATATTATGCCTCACACGAGAACGCAAGGGATAAAAAGCAAAAAATCCTAACGCTCAAGGTTGAGGGGTACTCTCGTGCAGATTAATTCATATTTTACACTAATCCACGCTGGACGGAAGTCGTTACATGTGAAAGGGATTTAACTAATACTTAAAAGGTTCTGATGGAACTACACGAGCTCCAGTTATAACATTTACTAGAATCGTAATTCGGAACGTAAACATTGCAAAAGACATATTGTTTATCTTTTTCCGCTACTCGGAGATTTCTTAATCGAATTTTGTTCGTCGTGTTCAATTTGTTCCTCCATTGTTTATTAACATATCGATGCATCCTTCTTTGGTTTGTCTTTAAATGCTTACTTTTTCCTCTTATTATTTTTGGTCTAAGCTTTCGATCATCGAGCAAATATAACAAGAGAGAAGGGCTAGAACAAATTAATAAAAAATTCTGACTGACCTAGAAATCAACTGATAAAGTTATCTATAGGAGTGAAAAGGGCAAAAATCTTTAAATGTTCGCTCTATGTAAGAACAGGCAAACATAATGTTCACCTTATGCCTCACGAAAGAATGCTGGAGATAAAAAATAAAAATTCATTTCTCTTAAAATCCCAACGTTAAATTTTGAGAGGGACACTCGTGTAGCTTAATTAAAATTCTATAATAAAGCACGCTGGGAGGAAATTGTGACATGTAAAAAGCATTAATACTATACTTAAAAGATTCTAGTGACATTTTGTTCATCGTATTTAATTCGTCTGTTACCCGTTTTGTTTATTTACGTATCGATCGATACGTAGAGCCTGTTCAAAAATGCAGCACTGCGTAACATATGCAAAAGCTACACATGTAGATAACTGCTTTATTCTCAAAGAATTGGAAATTTTAATACAAAATTTCATAACCGTGGCAAGGATCTGTGGAGGTAATAATTTGGAATTTGTAAACTCTCTGTAAATATATTAACTACACGTGTAGTTTTAGCATAAGTTACGCAGTCCCGCATTTTTGTACAGGCCCGTATTCTCTTTTCTTTGTGTTTAAATGCTTACTTTTTCCTGCTGATCTTTTTTCTCGATGCTTTCGTGCCTTAGATTATATAACGAAAATAGGATAGGCCCTAATGACAGACGGAGTAAGGGGTATAGAAAATACAAGTTATGGTAAGCCCAAGTACTAGTTACGCCATTTTTGTTTAAGTGATGTCATCGCGTCAAAGTTTTCTATACATTTTAAGGAATTTTTGGTTACATTGCCGAAAAATACTGAAATTAGGCATGAATGAAATATGCTTAAGTATGCTCAGGAGAACATTGCTGCAAAGAAATAAACGAAAAATATGACTAACTACTCATTTAATTCCTAAATTGCTTAAAAATCTCCACACAACTTTGACGTAGTGACGTTGTGGGCTAAATGTCATTTTTCTCTTTACCATACCTTGTGTTCTCCATACTCTGGAGTAAGCCCCTCGGCAATGTGTAAGCAAGGTAAAGCCTTCCTGAAACCTGTATGTGTGCATTCCGGAAACGCCAAATAAGGTTATTTTTGCCTCGAGAAATGTCAGATAAGCATAAGGCGAGCGGCTTACTTCTCGACTCGACTTTTTTTTTTAATGCTTGACCTCTAGGGTATAACTTTAAAAGTAATATAATAAATTACAATATTAAAATTAAATCACAAAATATTAAGAACAATAAATCAAAAGAATAACACTAGGCCATGACGGTTTGGAATTACTACTGAGTCACAGATGGGATAACCGTCCGCTCTGCTCCCAAGGCGGAAGGAGCAAACAAACACTTCACATAACAACAAAATCTGGAAATGGCACCGACTGTCAAAGTCTTACTCCACCAAAAAATTTGAGTAAGTTCTGAACTCATTTCCCCAAGACCAGGTTTTATAATAACGCACCTGAATAAGTTCTGTGTAAGCTCTGAACCGTAAGGTCTGTTCACTTACTTTAGTGTAGGTAAGTGTAGAACAAAAAAGTGTAGGGGGTGGGGGGAACAATGCATTGAAGTAAAGGGACGTTTCACTGGTTTTCGGCACGGTTTACAGACTACAAGGTTAGCCAGGTTTGTAATTTGACATGCATGACGTCACTCTGGCTACATTGTTTTGGTAGCATTCCAATTGAAAGCGAGCAAAAGAGACGTGATTTTTAATGAATTTTTTGTGTAATTTTTAATACAATACAATCCGCGTT
>QYTT01088973.1:23888-46676 GCA_006980735.1 Dasypogon diadema | reverse complement strand
AGACAAAAAAAGACCTCTAAAACAATCAAACAAACATGTAATCAACGCATAGTTATAATATACAATATTATTTCCAATCATGTTTTGAGAAGTACTTAGTTTTTCGTACCTTAAAAACTTTTCTCACAGCGCCAAAACAAAACACTCTCACCGCGGCCACAACGGTCGCCCGACTGACAAGTCGAAACCTGTACGCGAGTATAATGATGGAAAGAGACAAAAGATCACTGTCTTTTGCAACTGAGAGTATTCGTTTCCGAGAAATGGTGGTATTCCATATTAGGGATACTATTCCATATTTGGTTACTTTCCTCTATACAAATATCTAATTCCAGTATGTCACACACCCCTATCCAGTTTGACGTTAAAAGTTATTAACGGTAAAATATAAAGTATCATTTTCGAACACTCCTCATTTTTTCCGAAAATATTCGAAATATTTTTCACATAATCTTATTTGTACTCATAACACCTATTATTATACCAATTTACATTTAAAGCTTTCAACAATTAAAAAAGTTATTGGAAAAAAACTTTTGAAAATTAACTTTAAAACGACTCTTGCGCCGCCGTGTTACACTTTAGAACTATAGTCCCCGAGCAAATATTACTTTTCCCTTCATTTTTTTTTCCAAAGATATCCATTATTGTTTTATAATATATATAGAGAGATAGATATAAATATAGTTATAGATACAGATATAAATATAGATATAGATAGATAGATATAGATATATAGATATAGATATAGATCATATTATATGGATTAGTCCAGGTAATGCGAGGTTTTTTTTTAGATATTTTAAAAGTTCCAGTCACTCACGTAAAATTTGTTCATTAACTTAGAGCTTCATATCGCGAGCAGAGTTGTTCGGCATTTTCCGGCATTTGCGATATCAGGTAAACTTCTCGCACAGGATTGGAACCATCCCTGTGAAGATCGACGAAAAGTCCAGCCTTTCGTCCAATCTAACCGGCGGAAAAATTACGCACTCATTAGCTAATGTGTCACTAACATGAGAGTCTATCAAGACCATGCTGTAATGAGAAGCAGTCATTAATAGTATCAATCTTCAAGGGTGTTCATTCTACCTTTCTGGATTAAAAATTTAGAACATTTTTTTGTATAAATTTAATGCTTGAAATGTCTAAAATAAAGTTACAAGCAATTATAGATTTCGGTACGCGCATTGTGCTGAACTGAACTTAAAACTTTAAACATTTTTTTCTCTTGTTTCTTTTAACTCAAAATCTATTCAGCTCAACAACGCTTTGAAATCTCGTGCATAAGTTCAAAAAATTGTTCTCTACCGAGGAGACTAGAATCGAGTCAATAGATGAAGAATTCAATTTTTAATGCAAAAAACATTAATGAAGAAAAGCCAAAAAAATAACATATTTTTCAATCGTCCGCCATTTTGTTAATTTGTTATGAAAAATGTTACGGCTAGTCCACTCTGTAGAAAAAACCTTTCTTTGCAAGGCCAAACCTTAAATTCATATTTCAGAGCGATACAAGGAACCGTAGGAAGAACACGCGTGGGGCGTGCCATCTGTGCACACATGGAGTCGCGGCAATATTTTTAATAATCGACATTAATATTTCTTAATGAACAAATTCGAAAATATAGTTCAAAGACCAATAAATATGTGTGGAAAAACCCAGTATATATATTTTCGTAAAAAAGTGTTAAATTTTAACCCAACAAAGTAGTGAATAGCCTAATATCATCAGCAAATATCAAGCATTTAGTATTATCAACAATATTATTAAGAAACAGCAGGAAAAGGAGAGGTCCCAGACGGCTGCATTGAGGAACACTTGAAGGAACTCGGATATCTCTGGACTGGACAGGACATTGCCCAGTTTTACATATTATTGTTTTACAGCCCTTAAATTATTCGAGTGTATACATTTTCACTTTCAGATAAATTTCGCAAGATTCGTAATCTCATAGTTCAAAATATTCCGAGACATTCTTCTCATCCAAATATTATATTATATCTTTTTCTAAATATCCCAAATCTCCATATATAAAAATTGCTTAAATTTTTTCGCTCAACTGCTCTTGTAATTTTTCACTTATTTGTATTAATTATATTTTTCTTTTCGAAAGTGTAGCTAAATTGTTTCCTACACTGCCAAGAAAAGTCAATCCATCAGCATCGTGATTATTAATTACTAAGAGGCCGATTACGAAGACCTTGAGGGTATGGGAAATATCACATAATTACCGCACGTTACAATCAAATAGAAACCAAAGGGCAACCTGCCCCCTACGCAAGTAATAGAATCATCGTTTTTCGAATGTGGTTGACAATCGTTGGTAATTAAATTTCCAAAAAGTGTTCACTACCAGATGGAATTTGATATTAAGAGCGGGGGTGAATAGTTTCCAATAAACCAAGTAAATGTGAAACAAATGAGATAATTGAAGCGGAGCACCCCCTATTTGTGCACTGGGACTAGTATACTGCTTACCTCAGACATAATTGATATTAAATCAAATCAACCGACCGAAACCAGACTGGCGGCTAATAAATTTTCTGTTGGTGCTGTGCTGGTGCGCCCTTCAATGGTTTCGAGCATTCTTATCCCGCCTTACATTAGTCGAATTGGGAAAATTAATATTTCATGTCGGGCACCACTCCTTCCGTGGGACATTAAGACCTGCCAACAACCAAAAAGGCCGTTAATGATCTGAGTAGAACTTTAGATTTCGCCTCAGTCTTAAGATCGATGAAATAAACCACGCCCGGTTGCACCTTTTGATCTATGATGGAATTTTATTATTTTTTATCAACATAGATAAGTTGTTGAGAATTTATACATGGTTATTTCGGGAATTTATGTTTAATTATTTTATAATTTTCGAGTCATGTGTCAGACTTTCTCCCCATAGATAAACGGACACGTCTAGTCCCCCCACACCCTTCTGAGTGCACACAGAATAGATACCCTTAATGGTTTCTATCGCCTTAATTGAAATTTATTGTAAATTCATTTTCCACAGAACGTTTGCGGGCTTTCATGCTAAGCATTTTGCGGCTTTTCTTGCAGAGCGAACTTAGAAATGTATCACTGTGGAAGTGTTAAATTTCCGAGTTAGGAAAATTTTCTCGATTTATTCATCATGTAAATAGGAGCACATGAAATCGTAGGGAAATATGAGAAATTATATTCCATAAAAGTCATTATATGTAGCCATGCAGCTAAGAAAAGCTCGAAATAAGACTCTGACTTGCAAAAGGGACACAAAAGATACACATTCTACAAATTTTTTTAACAACTGAACTCCCTAGCTCTAAAAATTTATCTATTTAACACGAGAAATTTGCACTTATGAGGTAACAACAGACAACAGAGCGGTAGAATTTGCTGACTTTAGAGCATGTTTTTGTACAGAATTTACTTTTACTTTCGCTGTTACAAAATCCATAAAGTTACCTGAAAATATTAGGAAAAAATGCATTTTTGCAACTTAAAATTACGATTCAGGGTCCGGATTCTGTAATTCGATTCAATTGAATCGACAATCGAACCTATTGCTTCTGAGCTGAAAACGTTCAAAATTCTAATAGAATTTTTTCATTGATTCTTAAGGCGGAGTTGAATTAGAGAATCTGGCCCCAGGTCTATCCCTCTATTTCTAACACTCACTTCCGAAGTCTTACGTAGAAAGGGCCCCACCATACCTAACCAGAGAGCTGTTTCCCAGCAAGCCAGATGTAATGCATCGCAAAAGAAATGCGTTGGAAATTAATTTGAAATGCATTTCATGTAATGTAAATGTAAAAAATATTTGTTACATGAACATCATTTACATTACAAATACCTTACATGATCTGAATAGAACTTTTCTTTGAGTTGAAATTTTGTTGTGGCCTGATGATTAGCCAACAAGTTTAAAATGTCTTGAGAAATTTTCTGTAATATGCACGACATACATGTGTTATCGACACATGATACCAAAGGAAGCCACATTTAAGGTATCAAGCCGCAAACATACTACGGTACTGACAACTTTAAAATATTTATAATTGACATTTGTTCAAAATAGTTCAGATCAAGTTGTTATATTCCGTAGAATTTATGTATATTATGTATGAAATTGTTTTCCCTCCTAAATTCAATGATCTTTTCCTCCATTTAAAATCCTTTTAATTTCGACACCGTTTGATACCTATAAAAATTTATAAATTTACACTTATTTTGTTGGCACTACTACGGTATCAGTATCAAAATTGAAAACATTTCAAACTTGGGTAGCAAGTATCACTTGATACTGGTACAAAATGATACTTGCTGCCGCCAATATGCAAGCCCTCATAAGTTTTCGTTGTTTGAAGCTTGAAATTGATACCTCCCAGGAAGAAAATTAGTATTTGATGAAAGCAATAATGTACGTCGTCTTGCAAGAAATTATATAGATCTTGTTATACATTACAGGGTACTGCAAAAAGTAATGTGTGAGCCATTTGAGTTTAGCATGAAATGCAAAGATTACGCAGTTCAAAAGCAATAGCAATTTCTTGCTTTATCGCTTTGTGTTACCTTAAATTTCGTCATTCTGTTGTGAAAATTATGTGATGCAAGTGACTGTTGGTCAACCACAGTAAATGAAAAGTTTAAAAAGTATTAAAAAAGTATATATATATGTAGGAATTTAAATATCGCGCTGGAGGGATGGGAAGGCGTGATGAATTTCTTTTGACAAGAAAAAAAAGCACTGTTTAAATAAAACTCGACTTTTATTCCACAGGTTAAATATCGCTCGGTGGGATGATGGCTGCTTTCGCTGGTTTTTTTTGCCTCCGTCTGCCTTGAACTCCGAACCCTCACTCACTGCTTGACGTCTTGCCCGATTGTTCCAATAATAGCTAGATTCTCATGTTACCGATCAGCTGCTGGGTTGGTTCGTTGTTTTTGGATCCCACATATATATATATTAATAAATTTTTTTTTACAAAATTAACAAATAAAAAATTAGGATATCATTTACACTCACTTTTACACAAGTATTTATTTGAAACAAAAAATATTTAAAAGAAAATCTCTCAGTATTTGGTTCAGAGTTCTTTTTTATGATTTGCTTAATCCTTTTTTGTATACTTCCTGTTAAGTTATAAACAGTATCCATTGGAATATTTCTCCATTACTGTTCAGTTCACTTCCAATGCTTGCTGGTCGTTTTTTTAGAACAGCCTATAAATTTTCTTTGAGGTTCAGATTCGGACTTTGTGTCGGACATTTCATAACATTAAATTTAAGATTTAATAATTGTCGCTGTATATTTTCTGTTCGCATCTTACTGGAAAATACCGCTTTCAAGATATCTACAAATTGCAATAAAATTCGGAAGATATTCTTCAAAAATTGTAAGATATTTTATTATTTAAGCGTTATAATTTTAATTTTTACGAGCGAATCACAAATTGCGCCAGCTTAACCGCCCCAGATCATGAAGAACTATCCATCGTGCTTCATTGTTTGTGTTATTTGGCGAGGTTTCAGTGAACGATACCATCCGATCATCGAATCTCTTAATTTTCGTTTGATCTTATTAAATAACCCTTTTCCAGTCATCTATGCTCTGATTTTCGTGATGAAATGTAAATTGCAATTTGGCCTTGATATTCTTTTTTGAAAGGGCTTCTTTCCTTCTCCTTTGCTTATAAACATAGAACATTTTTATGAGTTCCTTACCTGCTGTCCAATGACTGGCGTCAAAACCAGATAGTCGCAAGTAATGTGCTCTGGTGTTTCAGTATGCCTCAAGCACAACTTGCATGCATCATCATCTAAGAACCCCACTTCTCTGAGGTAATATCAAAAACTTCCATGCCCAGAGAAACCATCTGAGTGTTCCTCACTCCATCCTTAGAACTTTTCTTCTGATTGATCCACCGGATAGCCTAATCGCTTTTTTATCCTGTCGGCAGGTTATCACATTTTCTCGCCGATGTTGGTGTTCTTTAATAACGCATTTCTCGATCAAGTGCTTCACGATCCAATTCGAATGACAAAACAGGGTTCCAGGCCTTGAAACTACATAATTGTCCTCTGCTTTATTCAGGTGTCGGCTTTTTCATTACCTTCTATCTATATATGTCCTCTGACTTAACAAAGAGTTACCTCATTTTTCGAGGCACACCCATTGAGTTCTTGTACACATTACATTTCTAAGGGTGAATACACCTCTATACAATCCAAGCACTTGACCACACGTCCTCGCACCTGATCCACTTTTAAGTAGTTCAACCCATGTTGTTTTAAAGTTTTTAACGCAGCTGTGGGTGTGGTGCAGAAAGCTCCCATCCCTGCATGATTGTCATCCTTCTTATGGATACTTGATATGACGGTGTCCACCACGCTATCGTAGCGAATGTATAAGTTTAATCATCATTGTGTGTGTCGATCTTTGCGAGATACCCCACTTTAGTCTACATGCTCTTTTACATTCTTCAACACCTATAGATATTTGGCCTCCTTAGAAACTTTGATCTCAGATCCAAAGAACATAAGTGGTTCTAATTCTAGATTTATTGCCTTTATGGCGAAGATTATCGCGTTGGTCATGATATCCTGTTTCCCACAGAGGTAAGGAATCAACTGTGATGTTCCACAGGAATAGAGATTACACGCCTCGCTCTGGGCATCCTCTTGCCACCTTCCCCAAACAAACTTGCGTGATCGGTCTAGATCCTGATTGCCCTGTATCTCAATGTGTTTTGCACCCATCTGATCGTCGCTGTGTATTGTGATATTTTAATTAGCAGGGCTTAGGTTAATTGTTAACTTGTACTTCTATTCTATAGGCATGTTTGATAGGTGTGTGTGTGTGTGTTTTTTTTTAATAATATAACTATATGTAAAAATGTCATTTTTAGATTGTATTGTTTTTAAATGCCCATATGATTCTTTTCTACTAAATTTCAGCCCTGTTGACAAGTCTTTGTATGCTTTTGATCGCCTTTTACCAGCCGAGATATTAGGTATATTTTTTAGACCAGAGGAGACTGCACTGAGAATGTATCTTGGTTATTAAATTCATGCTTTCTTAATTCTAACAGAAATCACGGTGTCACATAATAATTTCTAATAAAACAATTAGGACTGATGTAATTTTTCCTCAGAGATTTCGCATAGTGAAAAATTAAGTGAAAAATATATCATAGTGTGGTTCTGTGCTCATTTATCAGACAGGCAAGCCAGTCAAGAATGAAAAAGGAATTTCGCGTGCAGGCAGGTAAAAATCAAAGTCACCTTTTCGTCCTTTGTACTGCTTGACTGGGCAAACCACTCCCTGAACATTATCACCCTGGCGTCCTTCTACTCTAACAGATTGGTACTTCCGGAAATTAACTAAAACTGGGAGTGACTTCAATTTCGTTGGCTCTTTCCGTTTCCATGAAAAGAAATCACATCCACACCTTGATTTTGTTCGATAGCGTGTCTCCTGTTCGTGTTCTGTGGCTGTTTGGGCACTTTCAACTGGAGATTGTAGGTTGGTCTTGGTCAACATGCTAACGAATTTTTACGGAGGGCAACAGGGATCTCGCCCCGATTTTTCAATTACCATCACTCAAGGGTATTTCAAGTACATAGACTACAGGTGTTCATTTATCTGATCCCTGTCTCCTGTAATGTGAACTGTTAAAGATTTGCACTCTGTGCCAGGAGTTTTACAGCAATAAGATAAAACTTTGGCAATAAAGTGCTGCCAAAGATCACGTATTCGATCCGCTTTGGTGCTTTTGCGACTCATTCAGCTCTTACCTTTCATGTGAACCAGGATAAAATCTTTTGTTCTGCTAATTCCCTGTCAATTTCTCTCCTTTTCACGTTGCAAGTTACGAACTTTCTTCATGCTGTCATATGTTGGGGAAATTGCTAAAGGGAAGATTTCATCTTACCCAGCACTTAAGAAAGGTGATTAAATTTCACCGGCTCCTATCAGCGGTGGAGAGCTGAGAACTTTTCCACAGAATCTATTTTAAACAACCCTTTGGCTTTAGCAATCTTATGAAAATATTAATGTGCGTTATAAATAGAAATTTACGCTCGAAAAAGGTAAAATCCAAAACTCTGGCAGGGAAACCACTAACAAAACACAACAAATTTCAAATTTTTCTATTCAAATATCTCCGATTTTAACCACTTTTCTTGCATAGTAAACATTTTCAACTTTAACTAACTAAAGTTGGTTAAAATCAATCTTTCTGCAACAGTCATTAAATTTCAATGATGGTTCGACTCCAGTCCCAGACGATGGCTTTTTTCGTGTCAAATAATTGAAAAAAAAATGTTTCTAAAATTTACTTTTCTTGATTATAAATTCAAACAACCTTAGAGGTAAGTTCTTAGTGAGCACTGGAAGACAGGGGTATATAATTTCTCGGGTAGTAATTTTTTGGGGAAGAAAAAAAAATGTATATATAGAAACGTAATTAATTTTATTAGACGAATAATTTTAAATATGAACAATTTAAGTGTGGGTTTAGAGAACCTTCGAAGTATGCTTTACTTGTCGTAAAAGGAAATTAAATAGCTCGCTTCAACAGACATAGTCGGGGATAAGTCCAGTAGGAGGACCAATAATAACTCCAGTCCATAAGCCCAGTAGTAGAACCAATGGTATTTACACGCCCTTCACAGCTAAGTAAAGGAAAACACAGATAGAAGACCGCCGTTAGCAAATAGTGGTAGCAAACGCCAAAGAGGTCCCGGTATACTAAACTGTTTAGAGTTATTTTTTCTTGTAGAGGGGGCAGGTCCATGATAGTCCTTCGAACATATGCCAATTGCTAGACCCATTGCTCACCTGCCCAGCATGATAAAAGTTGTTGTCTAGATATGGTTGATCAGAATCTTGAAGAAGCTAAAATCTGCTATGTAGTAGTAATTCTTGTTCTTCCCTCCTCTGATCTTTATCAAAGTATTTTATTGGTCTATAAAAAGATTTATTTCTTTCTTGAGCACAACACAAGTTGTAGACCTATTTGTACCACGGAGGAGTCATTTCACTTCCGAGGACTCCTGAATGAGTGTAAAGTCTTCTAAGGTATACTGCGGCTAGCCAGTTTTAATGCAACCGAACCCAGGGCAATGTTTAGGGATGCGACTGCAACAATCTCAGCAAAAGGCACAGCCGACCCTCGGCCAATACCATATTTTTGAGACTTTAGTTGTAGATTAAGCACGGTTGCAAGCTCTTCCCCACATTTGCAGCATCAGATTAATCCGCTCCTTTGTGTTTATCGCAAGATCTGAATGTAACTCTGCCCCACCTAAAGTGAATCTCCCCGTCCCTTGCAACGAGCTTTAAAAACTCTATCGCGGTTGCGGTCAATTTCAATGTAAGTAGGGACAAACCATTTTCTCACAACTCAGTTCTGCATTTTCAGGGAGGTGAGTATGGAATAGTTAGGGCATAGTGCACCCTTTTAAAAGCTGCGGAAGTTCTTCAGTGCGTACCACCTGTAGGTTTATTCTCTCTCACAGCATCCCATTTTCTGTGGAGTCCACCATATCACCTCCCTGAACCCCCGAACAGGAGAATTGGCATCACCCCTTTAATTTGGAAACAGAGGCATCAGCAGAATTAGTCGTGGAGTTACCACTGGCGAACTTGTTGCGAGATTCCTAGATTCTTGCCAGCGGTAGGTTGCACAGTTATCTGTATTCTATGCCGCGAGGTTTCTGCAAAAGTGAGACACCCTCGTTCTTTGCGTAATTCACGCTCTTGTACGTTTTTTCCTGATGTTATTGATTGCTGCTGGCAACGTCCCTCTCTCTTAAAAAGATCGGTTCTTTACCGGTGGCCGCTGCCTCCACTCTATCCAATTTTTCTTCTTAATAACTAGCTGAGCCCTTATTCTCATTGGCATTGCTCTGGTGTTCACCGTAAATTAAGTAAGCGATAAGGTAAATCACTGCAGGCGCTAGGTTAGGTTTGAATAGTGATTTTATCAACCGTAATAATTATGCCCAATAAAAGCAGAATGTATTCTTAGAAATGGCACTCAAAAAAGAACACTGCAATTGCATCTGTGGTTAAGCTGGCAATTTATCATCTTCAAAAACATGATCTACAAAACAGAGGAGTCTTAACTGTCGTATTAAAGAGCAACATTTTATTTATTTCTGGCAATTACAAATTTGTTGCCTATAGGTGCAAGTTTTTGGGTCTGTGGATGTCATTACTAACCTTGTCGCAAAACCAGCCTGCAATTACCCAATTCTCTTATTTCTGTTGTTATATACGAGAACTGAATTTCTTATCTATGGAAACTGAATGACAAACATTTCAACCTCAAATAATATAAGTTTTTTATAGTTCCCTTCGATATTTTGTTGTTGTATAAATTAAAAGACACAGGCACTATGTCAACAGATAGATTTCTTAAAATTTTTCTCCTCCTTATTCTGATTTGGATGGATCCATTTCCATTTCAATTGAATGTTTTCAATATTAACGAGAGACTTAAAGCTGTCCAACTTAAAAGTTTAATTGGTTGTACAGGTCAGTTCAAAAAATCACTAAACGGCCTAAAACAGCTTCAACAGTCACAAATTCTGACTGAGGATATCTACAATCAATTCAATCGACATTTGGAAGAGCAGAAATCAGCTAGGAAAGCCCAGGGGCAGGGAACCAACAACTGAACAATCGGCAACAAATCAACGCAAACTTTTATTGGATAAGTTTGTTTGGTGGAAGTTTTTCTTCATCTCCTCTGCAGCCAGCATCCTTGGCTTATTTCACTAATGCGACCTGACATTTTGCATGCTTGAAGGAAACAACTCCTGCATTTCTGCCATCATGCTGAGGCCTCTTATTAAAAAAGGATTTAACTTTAAATTGGGGAATTGAATTCCACCTGTCTTTGCCCCGAATTCGCCCTATTAAATCGAATTGCTAAAAAGGATGCCAAAAGTGAAAAGTTTCCGTTATACTGTGATTGGTTTCACAAACCTCCTACAGAAATACGCGAGACAGTCGGTAGTGCAGCGCACGTACCCCAACAGTTTTTTGAGTCCAATGAAGCGAATAACTTTGCATCGTGGAAAATCGCATTTATGGGGGTTGCACAGCCAAGTTTTCAGGAAACATGTCATCGAAACCCAGCTCCGTGCTTAAGTAATTGAATTGATTTTTGCTCCTTAACTATTTCCCGGAAATTGTTCTAAAGCACAAGCAATCGGGTAATTAATCCGGACTAGCACCCTACCATTGGCGTTTATTTTGTGCGAATCTTTGCAGCAACTGTCTTTCAGCGAACGTAAAGCGACCGCCTAGCAGGGTGTTCCGGTGGGGTTGTAGTATTCTGAAGAGCCAGATATTTTTCAGAGCGTATAAAACATACCTTTATGAATTTAATTTAGCAAAAAGCAAAGGGTAAAACTCATAACCGGCAGGGTGGTTCGGCGTCGGCGACGACTTTTACCCGGCTTATCACAATGCTTCCTCGGAAATATCACAGCAATTCCAATTCCTTTTTAATTGTGTTTGTTAATTAAATAAATGCCGCGGATTTAATTGGATTTCTTGTAATAATATTTGCCTTTTAATAGGCGATAGACGCCCAGGATATTGCCTTTAGTGCAGTTGCGGGAGGATTTGTTATCTTATTATGACAGCAAGTAATTTCAAGCGGGCGCAAACATTGCTCCTGACAGACAACACTTTCTGGAAGTCTTCGAGTAAAACTTAAGGAGAACGATAATTTCAACGTTGTTAGTGTGAACTGAAGTAAAGCAGTTGTTTCCACCTGCTTAATACATAGGAGAAGGTAAAAAAGATCGGCATCGAAAAATAAGAGTAAGATTTTCGTCAGCAATTAACAATCAGTTGCATTTCAAACTTATATACCTACTTTTGAAACCATATAAAATAATTCATACGGCTTCAGATCTGAAATGTTATGCGTATTGAAGTGAGCATTTGACTACCATAATTAGGAGAACCTATTTGGACACAACTGCTTCGAAATGTCATCACGATATCTTGTACAACTATACAAATTTCTTAGTGGCTCCTCAAATGTAGTTTCCTTGAAAAATAAAGAATCATACTATGCGCTACTTGTTTTACTTCTTGTGGTTCTATCAGTGAAAACCCCCGCTAGGGTTGACTGGTCATGCCAGAAACGTTTGTCATCCATAGCTGCACGTCTTTTCTCTTGGGTGTTTTTTATTTGAGTCCAGTTCCTTGATTAGTGCTTTATGGTACAGTAAGATTTCTTACAATTGTTTTAGAACTAAGGAAATTGCTAGCAGAGTCCATAAACGAAAGACATGCACAGATAAGAGAGGCTGAACAGATTGGACTTGACCGGGAAAAAGAATTGAGGCTGCTTAAGCGGTCGACGAAGAAGAGAAACAGGGAGTCAAAAACTATAGTACGTAGGGACAGTCGAAGATAGAGGTGAGGACAAAGAGGCTGAACAGGCAATCTCGAGGAGCGCCACTGCGTCAACGACAGAAGCAACTCTAGCGTGAGAGCACCTGCAAGAGGAAGCGTAGATTTAAGGTAGTAATGAGGCTACAAGTAATCGTCACATGGTGACCGATGTGTGATATATCTATGCGGGTATGGCTTGTGGTGACCTCTTCATGGATATCGCTGACGTTAGGCGAGAGTGTGGACTCTGCGGAGGTCAATTAACAGCCTTTAAGAATGATGTCGATAGATCACGAACGTTGAGTTGGAAGACGTCCTTAGATGCGTGAATCAATAATTCAAGGCCATGTGGCACTGTAGGGAAAATGACTAAACTGTGAGGGGGAATGGATTTGAAGGAGGATCACCTTTTTAAGGATGACTGACCAGGATCTGTAGACGAAATGCCTGCATGAGGAACATGTCCAGCTGGAGGGTTATCTGCGCACACGAGTATGAAAGCAGGTCCGAGGATAGGACGATACATACCGTGTAGTGCCCGCGGGGGAAATCGCAAGTAGTCAGACTAGCAGGAGGGAAACTTAACTGTGGGTTCGACTTTGCACAATTCGGATTTTCGATGGTGAAGGAAATTCGATGTTTTGTGGACGAAAATTTGGATGTAGCCTTGCTGCAGTAATCCCGGTTTCACAAAGGTGTAATCGGGGCCTGTCGGGAAGGGTGGGTGGGCTTCAATACTAAAAATAAGATCAAGCAGGTTCAAGACATGTGTTATGGTGAGACATAGAGTGCAGGCAGTTTTTCTGATGCTCTCCCCGTTTGCTGTTTCCGCGTACTTAACTTTGATTCTCCAGAACCACCCCTTCCTGCCACACATAATACAATATAGAGTTGCACCATCGACCAAGTAATAAGAAAAAGGTTGTTCAGCTCCTAAGGCAGACAGTGAACGCTTTTTCACAAAGTTTTTCCCATCGGTGTCTCACCTGACAGTTTCCATTTTCATCATTCTGTACTGCAAGCAATAAATATTTCACAGTCTACACTTCCCCGGCGGGGCATCGCTGAGCCAAACGTAGAAAAAAAGCGTTCACGGTTTGTCTTAGCAGCTCCTAGTCTTTCTGTTATTGCTTGGTCGATGGTAGCACGGATGACAATCGAAAAGGAGATGCTTTTCCTGAATTTGTGTTGGGAAGAAACCGGCATATTGAAAACAGGGCAACGTCAGGTATACTGACTGATTGGTGGGATGGAGGGTAATGCATCGGGCAACTTTGTCTAATCACAGAGCCATTTAACTTTAACCAGAAGCAGAGAAAAGAATAGACTTTAAGGAATTCTCGAAATACGAATGTGGCGAAGTACACCGACGTATTGGCCAGAAATCTGAAGAAAAGAGTGAGAAAAATACCTAGGACCATAAGAAGTGCGGAATCAAAACTAGATCAACATCAGTGTGGCGATTAACTTGCCTGCCACAGACACTCACAAAGAGCAGTCAACGAAATTTTTGCTATTTGAATAACTTTACAAAGAAGTATTACGAATTTGATAAGGGAAAATTCCGGAGTCGGCAAGAACTCGTTGGAAATAAATTCGGATCGCAGGTTATAATTGTCTTCATTCTCATATTTAAGAAAGATAAGTTCATTTTACATTCGTAACTTTTAAAATTTAGTTTAGCTAAGGAAAATTCCAAGACTAAATCCAAACCAATTTTTCACCAAGTTGTAGTGTAGTTGTATGTTTTCGAAACACTCTAGCCACTTTTAAATCAGTGGACTTGACCAGCATTTAAATTCTTTATTTATTGTGAAAACCGACATTTAGTTGCTCCAACTCATTCTAGGGAAGTTTGATATCCAAATACCAAAAATCTCTAAAAATTAATGAATTCCAAAAGTGCCCAGTTTTTCACTTAATTTGCATTAAACAACCCTATCCGCAGCTATCTTCTAAAATATTCAATGTGGCAGTACAGATCAATGTTTCAACCAGAATCCTCCAGTAAAGTACAAGGTCCGTTTAGTGCAGTTTTGTTGGGGATTTCCTGCCTTCGGATATTAGGATGGATGACTCGATGGCCTGCAGCCAAGTCAATGCATGCACCACAACGAGCACCGAGCCCTTTCAAGGTAACGAATTTCGATTACTTTATTTTTTAATGTAATAACTCAGCAGGCTTGTGGCTGTTCGCCTGAAGGTACCTGGGGTCAGTTTTTCAGTCAGGGACAGCAAATTTCCTTTGCGGCCACAAAAAACGTGACCGATAGATGTCGTGATAGGATTACGTGTATAGGGCAGATATTCGGCGGACACCCGGATTCCGGAGTCTCGACTCCCGGATGCAAGTAGTGCATTTGTTGGCTTCACTATATTCCACTACCACCCCAAACTTTCAGTGCAATTTTCACGTTCTCCATGCATTCCACTTGATTTAAAGCGCGGCAAATAAAATGATCTGAAAAAAGAGATTTATTGCCTAAAGTGTGTTTGTTTGGGTGTGTTAACACAACGGGAATATATTTTTTATCCGTTTTCCTTTTAACCCTCTTGGAGCGTATTTGTTAGTTTATCTACAGGGTGTGTTAGCCGCTTTTTGTATTTGTTTGTATTGTTGCATTTTATTTCGTAGCCCATCGTCATGCATTTTTGCAACATAACACGACGGAATGATTCACTTTCAGCCCGAAACGGCCTCGTTATTTCTTTTTTATTTAAATTTCATGCAAATGACCACTCGATGCCTTCGGAGCCTTTCAGTTGTTCAAATGAAATGGAATCTAGTAATTTGTTTCTAAATCGAAACACTAGTCTAGGGGCTTTGGCACTGGTATTAAAGCACACAGTGTAATTTTCTTGATCAGCCTTTTTTATCTACTTTTTATCTAAAATATTTCAATAAATTAAAACTTGATAACGGGTTGTTTCTCAAACCCCAAACAAAGCCGAAGAAATATATTCCCCTAAGTTTTCCAGATAATAATAGTAATAGTAAAAAAGTACAAGAAAGAAATGCCGATAATTGGTATATGTAAATACTTTTACTATTACTCTTAGTTTGGTTATGCCCTAAGAACATTTACTTAATACCTCCCCGCCTTCAAGATCTTCAAGATCACTTTTGAGTTTCTAAAGCTTTGTCCACACCAAAGAAACAATTTTAAAATTAAGCAATTCTAAAACAAATTTGTATCACATTCATTATTTTTGGAATATTTCAGAAAAACTTATTTGGTGTATGCGATGGAGTTTCAGAAATTGCAAAAGAAATAAATTTAAGTGAGAAGTAAGTAAGTAAAATATGGCGCAGTATTGTCATGCAATATAGACGCGAAAAACGAATCCTACAAACAAGCAGTGAGATGGGAAGGGCACAAATGAAAATACCTTGCTTTGGCTATAAGCACTTAAAGATACTGGATGACAAAGAAAACTGTAAACCAACGAGATCAAATGTAGAAGTATAAATTTAATATCTCAAATTCTACATGAAATGAGGATAATAACAACCACAGCAATACAACAAAAACACAAGAATGTTCCTGTCGTCCAAAGCGAAAAAATGAAGACCACCACTGAAAACCAAAAATTGGATTAGGCATATAAGGGATAATGATGATCACATTCGAAGCAGTCCAAAAAAGATATGATCTAAAATTATTCGGAGAAGTGGTTGAGCATCGTTTGCGGAACTCAACAACGAAGGAAGCTATATGATTGGTTTAGCTTTAGACCAATTATGTTATACCTTAGATCTAGGGAAGAAAAAAATAATAATGCGTTTGTAGTTAATTGTCCGCGGCTACTTATTCTTACAAATTCGCAGCTGACCTTCAAATCTACGGGCAGTCCTACTATCCGCATACCTGTCGACGCACCCTTTAGCTTTAATTTGCCATTTCGTGAATATTTCGTTGACCTGTAGTAAACTCTGTCCGCTTTATTGGAATCCAGTTGATCCATAACATTTAAGACCTCATTAGGCGTAATTTGGTAAAATTGTATGCTACCGTTATGGCCCAGAATAGGAGTATTCAGTTTAGATATACTCATGACATTATAGGCGGATTGAAAATGTTCGAAGAAAAGTTCACATGTATCTTGTGGAATTATCGCTATCTTGGTATCAAGCCTCATATCCTTTGGATACGAACAGTAATACTAAGAGCACAACAGACCTTCCCGTCAACCATGTTTAATTATAAGGAATGTTTCACCTTAGCTTGGCGGTCTATATATACATCTACCATAATATAAGGTCGTAAATTATTAATTTTGTTTCTAAAGGAAGCCTCTACTTGCATAGAGATTTCAGTCACCTTTTTTTTATTTAAACTGAAAACGAATGCGCCTACAAAATAAAAACCCCATTTTGCTACTAAAACCATGTTATCTAAGAATTCTAAAACAATATTTTGGGACTCAAGTATCCAACTGCCATTGTGATCTAGCAAACTCTCCAGTTCTAATTCGGTGAACGATTCTATAAGCCTTTTTGCTGCGTGGGATAACACCACTTTTTCACATCTACTACTCTTTTGTAATATGGAATACCATCAAAAGATACATAAGAATTGATAAAATTTTAAATTAATAAATACTGATGCTTGATTAGTCATCGGGATTTGTTTGCGAAAAAATTGCATTAGATCGATCGGAGGTATTTAATAAAATATTCACAGTAGGATCATCTACCTTGGCCAACTGAGCTAACCTTCTACGTTTTGACCGTGGTCTACATTTTTAAAAATCCTTTCTAGGTCGATCAGATGATGATGTTGATACTTTCGCTTTTAGAACTTCTTGTGTATGACACGTGCCGATGCTACTTGTCAGGAGGTCAAATTTTTCTGGGACATTCAATCAATCGGAATGTTTTTCTATAAACTTCGACTTCGTACGGTTACTCTTCTTTCAATATTCTACTATTTTTTTAAAAATGTACCTAACACGATTTTGCAAATTACCAATATTTACATTTTTAACTTAGGTCAAGGACCCTATCAATACATTTAATACGTGACGAGCCTTGTCCGTTTAACTCTCACACTTAGTCAGCCAGATGTCAAACAAATATTGTTTCGTAAAGGAAGTATTACCTGAAAACAAAATAACTGGAGATATAACACAAGTTTTATTTGAAATTTGGTGGAGGTAGATATAAGATACAGGTAGTTAAACATGACAAAAAAGATTATAAGAAGAACTTACATACTAGAGACTCTAAGCTACAAATTGTGCTATATTTTAAGTGGGGAATCGTAACAGAAAGTTCATATCGTAGTTAAAAGTTTATAAAAAAAAAATAAAAACGGAACATTTTAGTATTATTTCATATCAAAAATTATAGGATATCTAGGCAGTTGCATAATTGAGGAAACTATTCGAAACTTACTATGAAAACCCTATCTTGACACGATTGCCAACATTTTAAAAATATACTGCCGTAGTTTTACTTTTTATTGTTCTCGTCCTTTTGCATAGACATTCTATTTCAGGTACTCACAAATTTTACCTACACTTTGGAAATAAAATTTGATCGTCCAGTGGAATTCCTTTCGTTTTACTGTAGAGCCATTCAGTTGTAGGATAGACTACCATCTCCATTTTTCCTTTAGATATTCGAATGGGATGCGCATCAATAGTATGTTTCTAATTAAACAATTAAATTTCATCATTTCTTTTACTTTTTTCTTGTTCCTAACGGAATTGTGTTTGCTCCAGAATTTTGTCCACATATACTGATTTAAAAAAGGGTTTATTGCCAAAAATTTGTTATTCTAATTAGCAACATTTTTACTCTAAACCTATTTAGAAACAACGATTTGATCAGAAACCTGAAGCCTTTTTCATTGTGAAATTTCATTTTTATGATAAAACCTTTTTTATAGCATCATAGAAAGTTTCCTGGATTGAAAACGGTTTTTGTTATATCATACAGGAAATTTTTCTTTTCTCAATATTCTCTCCCTTCCTGTTAATTATTAAATGGGACAATTTTATCTATGCTCAAATTGTAACACAAAATAAAAACATATCCGTTCTTAACAAAATTAAAAGATATATTACTCCTTTTATTGAGTCCTTAACAGTTTCAGCAAATCCGTCAGTCGGCATTCAGATCCAGACAAGTAGATGATATTACATTTGTATAAATTCAATGTAACCTCATGACTATGGTGCATAATCTGAGCCCGGTGATAGATGGCTGCAATAAATCACAGAACTGGATGGTATAATTCATTTCGTCGCTGTCGCACCTAGGGGCACGTCCAATTACGTAAGGTGTTAATAAAGACATACCAAGGACAAACGGACTGAAAGGGTTCCTTGCTAGAACAATTCTAAGACATTCAGGTGGGCACAATGTTCATTTGATTTAGTTTGTTCTAACATTCGTCACCCTGTCACTGCAAAATTTAATTCAACTCATGAATTTTTCATCTCATCTATTATTTCACAGAGTCACTGGGATGTGTATCTGTTATAATTCCAGGTGTTGCATTTGGCGGCAAATGAAGCCCTATGAAATAATGAAAAATGCTTATACCTACTGAAACCCCAGTTTCTCATTAAATTACTCATCATTATTTGGGCATATTGATTGAAGGCATTAAGCATTATCCAAATCCACACATCTCGCACGAGCTAAAAAAATCAATGCCGGCTTAACCAAATGAAACGTTTTAAAATGTCTGCTTATTTGGATGCCCGTGCAAAAATATGAAATGTGAAATGTGCGGTTTCCTATATTCCAAGTCCCAGTGAAAATTCGCGTTCGATAAAATATCACCATCAAAAGCAATTAGTCAGTTTGTGTTACTTAGTAAAGGGCCACTTATAAATATTGTTCATAATTGGGCCATAATCCCTGGATGGCATCTGCCGTTTATTCCCTTCGAAAAGCTCTTCATTGTGGTAATAAACGATAATCGATGAGTGCTCAACGTAACTCTCACTACCCCCAATTGAATGATAATCGGACGATAAATTTGATCAGGTCTCGGCTGGGGGTAACTTTGTTATTGCCTTCTTATTAATTTGTTGACTAGAAATGATATTACCACAGACAAGTCTTTCTATACTCGCCTCGAGGAGTTAACTTGATACGAAACCCCTGATACGAGGTGTGTGTAGATAATTTGCCTGTTTGGAAAGGGAAATTACCGAGCACATATGAGAAAGGAAATAATTGGGGAATTTATTTCTGTCATATTTGTATAAGGGTGGAGGTAATGGAAACTTTCGATAGACGTATCAAAAAATTATGCCTGTTTGAAATATCAAAAATTATTGAGATGTTGTTGCCGCAGTGCATACTACGGATATGAATGAATGTATTCGTTTCCAGTTTTGAGTCACTCGAAAAAAGTGCATTCAGTTGAAAAAGTAGGTAGTCAGAAGTCACACTTGCAAGAACATGAATCTAGACGAAATTCGAGGCTCATGAATTTGAAATTTCTTTAGGAATCAAGCTCACAAATTGTTTTGCAGTAAAATACGCGAGACTCACGAGCCTATGAAAAACTTTCTATTTTTCCTATCCTTAACTTTCTCTGTTAGTAAAGTAATTATAGTAAACCCAAATATAAATAAATTTTCAGCAATATTAAATCACTGAATATAAAAAATTTTTGAAAAATTTACATACAAAGCCAAGAGTTGGCCAAAAAAGTCTTGGTACACCTTAAATTTTTCTGGAAAATCTCTGCTAGTCCGACTACTAATAAACAAAGAAGCTTTACAATATTTCAAAATATTTATTTAATTGGCTCATAAACTATATACAAAATTTTTTCCAGAAAAGTTTTCGTTACATCATAATAATATAAATAGAGTTCAAAAGCTTCGCTCGCATTTTACGAAAATTCTCCCGATTGCTCTCACAAGCCCAGATCCAAAGAAAGCTCTGCGCTTCCACCGGCAACGTTTTTTTATATGAAGTTTTTTTGACCATGCCGCAATTTTTTGATACCGGCATTTTTGCCCTTTTTCGTTTGAAGGAGCCTTGTGTGAGAGAAAGCTATACCCTTGCGGCAATATTCAAATCCAATTCAAATTACCTTGGGGTTGCGTTCCTAAGTAACTCAGTTAGGTTGGACTGATGTAATTCAAAAGAGACACAGATATATCCAGACGTCACGATGTTTAATTTGTACAGGAAGTAACTGAAAAATGGCATTTATGTGTAACATATTTGCTTTTTCTCATTTCCTCTATTACTTTAACCATTTATTACATAATATGGGTCTGTTCAAGATTTAAGTTTTTGCAGTCGATTGCAGGTTCTATGTGTGTAGTTAACTGTGTAAATAATTATTTTTTTTCGAAAATAATTTAACAAAGAGTACTTCTTTTACATAGTTTTCCCTATCACAATTAGAAAAATTGTTCTACAACAACGACTGCAATTTTTACCCATGTAGTTGACGTATTTGGAGGATCATTTTTAAAATAGTGGAATCAAAATCTATGCAAAAGGAGTGCTTTCTGTGAAATATTATCGTTCTTTTCGAAAAAAAAATTTTTCATTTACATAATTAACTACACGCATAGAAATTGCAGGCGACTGTAGAAACTGAATTCCCGAACAGGCCCATAATCTTCAAAAGATCTCATAATCTACATAGTTAACTACACGTGTAGAGGTTGAAGTCGACTGCAGAATATGCATTTTTGAACAGACCCTATACGTTAAATACAGGCGTCGAAATTGCAGTCGACTGCAGAAACTGAAATCTTTTAGCAGGGCCTATATCATACATGATATATTCGATGTTGACTAATATTTAGAAGACTTCACACAGTTTTTTTTATTTATACACTTAACTTTTTTCTTTGTACCAAAACATCAAAATTCCGAACACATTTAGGGGGAAATGCTATTTCAAATTAATTTGAAAAGAACTCATTCATAAAGCGTGATACCAAACATAGATTACACATTTATTACGTAAGTGAATTCTGTGTAAATATTTTTCACACAAATGGATTTTTACAATTAAATGTATATTACACTCTAAAAATAAAGTAATGTAATAAAGGGTTAAGATGTTACTCTAGAACGCGAAATAAGTGGCAGTTAAGTTGACCGCTAAGCTGTCATATTACAAAATACTAATTGTTATATACATACATAATATACAGGGCGTTTTATTTGCATGACTATATATTTCACTTGTAAGATTTTAATTCGTACGGGCATGAGCTTTAGCCTACTTTATTCTACATGAATTTTGGAGATGAGTTTCTTTAATTCATTCATGAAAGCAATTTACACTGAACTGATATTTGTATGGATTTTGATTTGAATCAAATTATAAAGAAAATAATAGGGTGTAAAATAGGCTTTACTTTCTAAAAACAATCATTGGGAACCCTACCACTGGCTGGTAGGGAAATGGATACTTTTGTAAAAATAATAAAAGGCTTTCTTTGTGCAAATGCGCAGGTGTTTCCTAGCTCTTCTCTTCATTTTCTGTTGTCATCAGTTTTCTATGCGTCTCTCCTACACAATTGCCACTAACAAGACTCAAGGGCAAACATTTGACAAAGTATAGGGCTTTTCTATCTATCCGTACTTTTCTGATGGCCAACTGCCCAGGCCCACGGCTGTGTGGTGAGCAGTTTCTGCTCTAATCGGTTTAGAATCTTACCCTGACCAAAATAAGATATTTCCCCTGAAGGAGCCATTACAGACAGACAACATAGTGTTCCGCGAAGCTCTAGGCATAATTACCTCTAGGCATAGATACCTCTCGATAGTCACAAAGCTCCGCCGCAGATGAAAAGGAAACTGGCACTCTTTTCACCACTTCATTTACTTCTACTCTTTCCTAGTTTCATCTTCTGTACTTTGGTGAATATATTTTCAATTGCACAGGGGTTCTTACTAGTTAAAGAAATTACATTAAAAATTAAACACATCTTTCCTATAAAAGAAATGTTCAGAGAGGGTAATTTCAAGAATTTTATTGGCATATGGGAAGACATCCCGAGCAGGAAAAAGTTAGGATCAGATTTTAGCCTAGATCTGGCTTGCCCGATTTCTATTGGGACCCTAATAGGCCAGCCTGATAGGGCGCAGATCCGAAAAGTAACGCTGTTCCGAGCCCTATCAGGCTGACAGTTTTGGCCCAGGCCAGATTCCCGCACGTGGCCTAGATAATTTTTAAATCGGTTCCTTAATAAATAGTAATAGTAATATTATGTATGATAACTAAGCATTTCGTATATTAATATATAAGATTGTTAAATTATATTTAATAAGAATTAGTTGTGATATAAACTTTTTAAATAATTTAGTTATTGTTTCCATTATTATTATATTATTTTATTGTTTTGCAGTATGATATCATTTTTTATAAAAGAAGGAAAG
>QYTT01088973.1:0-14288 GCA_006980735.1 Dasypogon diadema | reverse complement strand
TTAATGCTATTACTCAATGATATAGTTTTTTATAACTGGACCGAAAACTGAAATTAATTTCTTTTTTTCTTCCAAAATTTGTTTTTTTATTGTTTATTTGGATTTCAGTAGATAAGTATTTTCTTAGAATCTATATACCCAGAGTTTGGAGAATTATTAGCGACTTATCATTTGAAGGTAAAAATCACTGACCTGTTTCAAAATGCTGTAACTCAAAAACGAAGTCGTCTACTTTCACGTCATTAAGTGGAGTAATTTGAAGTAATTTGTTTTTATCAACTATCTCTGCGAAATATTTGTTTTACTTGCCTTTACTATTATATTGTAATAAAATATAGGATCTGGAACTTATTCTAAATAACCAATAATTTTTTTCGTAGTTACAATATAAAAAAGTGGATTTAATTATTATAATGGAAGAGGGGTTGAGGAGACTGTAATGAACGTGCGGTAAGCTACGATAATATATTACAAAATTTCGGCATTTGAGGAAATAAGCAGAAAATTCCGGTAATTTTTCAGCACCATTAAGGTAGCACTAAAACTTCGTCCTTCACCTGTATCTAAACATTCACATAGTCAACAGCGTATCTTCCTGAGGCACACTTTTTATCATAAAGCAGAAATAGTTTGGGAGATTTATATTTAGACCAAACACCGAAGTATTCATAACGAAGGTAGAGTGCCGCTGCAGAAAACAAAACATTGCAAAGGTGTAAATGTACAAACACAAGCTCCGCTGTAGGATTATCTATATTTAGATGCAATGATCTCATTTAACTGACTCCGACTCTGTAATGATGTCTTCATTATCACACTTGCAAACAAACACAAAGCAGAGAGTACGCCAACATCGCGGCGGTGGCATAGTCATCCTCAGCCGAAAGCGAAAAAACAGAAATTATTTCACCTGAAATTCCTTGGCGTTCCGCCAGCAAAAAACTTGAGATAGTGCGGCTGCGAGAGGCAAAAGGAACTATGAGCAATTTGTGTTACTTTTCCACATTTTCCCAGTTTCCTCGAAGATGCTGCGGAGCTTTTGGATAGTGTGAATCAGCCACTTACGGATGAGATTACATTTTGCTGGCAGGCCTCAAAATTCCATGAAAATTTTAATATTGGGGCTTTTTGCAGCGGGCCCCATAATAAATCTGTCGTAATGTCGCCTTAAAGTGACATACGAGCGACGTCCTCTAAACGCAATCCTTTCGCTCCTATTTGTCACACCCACTATCTACTTAGTGTGCAAAAGCTTACCTCTAAATTTAATTGAGATTTTTAGTC
Source organism: Dasypogon diadema (assembly GCA_006980735.1). NCBI lineage: Eukaryota > Metazoa > Arthropoda > Insecta > Diptera > Asilidae > Dasypogon > Dasypogon diadema. The sequence goes on along the minus strand of QYTT01088973.1, from coordinate 13,004 downwards.
GGAAATAAATTGTCTTAGAAGAAAATATTGAGCAGTTATAGAAGACTAGAAGGATTTACATAATTTTTTCGAAATAAATGCTTTTCTGGGATATTGTTTTACTTACCTTCAAGGACAAACGCTTAAATCATTCTTCATTCTACCTTGGTGCAAAAAGTCGAGATTTTCAGCTTTCGGGAAAATGGAAAAAATTATACTGTTTTTGTTTTGTACACAAGTGTTTAATTAATATGAAAAAAGTATTGAGTGCTTCACCCACACGTGTGCACGGTTGAAGTGAAAATTCTAAATCAAATTTTTTTTTAACGAAAAGTAATCAATGATTTTGATGGCCGAAGTTATTCTTTCTAACAATTTGTCCCTGAAAATAACTAGTCGAGAGTATACCAGGTCCTTAAAGGGCTCCAGAAATAAAAGTCCATAGTATTGAGGTCAAGAGATCTAGGTGGCTGCGAAATTGGCCCTCCATGTCCAATCCAGTGGATCGTTTAATATATCGTTTCAATAACTTCGGACCTCGACAGAGAAATGGAAAAATCGCCGACCTGTATAAAACACATATTACGTCGAAACGAAAAAGGGGGTAATTTCTCAACCACAGCTTTTTCAAGTTCCACCCCGAAGAAATTCCAAATAACGTGTTCCGTTTAAAATAGGCAAAACGAAAGGTCCCAAAATAGTATTATTTATATTACCACGTCAGACGTAGAATTTTCCTGGTAGTTACTCATAATGACCCCCCCCCCCTCCTTTGGGGGAAATCTAAGTGGTTCTTTTGGTCCAAGCCAAATTTTGGGTAATTTCAAGAACGGCAGCTGGTATAGTTTTTCTTTTCTAAAAAGGGGCGGCAGGCCAGAAAAGTTGGAAATTTGTGGCCTCTGGGATCTTTGAGAAAAATCCAGCATAATTATAGTTTACGGGAGGAAACCACTACAAAATCTTATCCTTTCCATGCCTTTTATTGCCTGAACAAACTGAAAATGATAAGAATGCATCCCATGGGATCGCAAAATTCTGTGAACAGTCGGCTGAGATATTCCAGTTCTTAAAGCGCTATTACGAATGCTTAGCCTCAGGTTATCTTTAAGAAGACCCAAAATATGGTCCTCTGCGCGTTTTTTTTGCTCCTTTGTCTATCACAATCGACGTAAGACTAATCAAAATCGAAACTCAAGTAAAAACCGTAGTGGAGTATTAATTTAAATTGAGATCCAAAGAACACAAGCCAAAATCCAAAAATGTAGAGTCAAAATGAAGGTAGCCACCGGGTAAAAAAACTACTAAGAAACGTCCGCTACAAATCATCTCCAAATTGGAAATGTTGGTCGTGATCTCTCGCCTGAAATGCATGACTTCAGGCACAAAAAGGTGTTTGATCTTCTATTAATGAGGATATTAACTCTGAACGGCGAAAGATATCGACGTGATTTTTTTGAAGGGCATAACCATTTTGAAAAAAAAACAATACCTCAATTTTGTAAGACGAAGGAAATTTTTACTTTAATTTTGGAAAGTTAGGGGTAATCATTAAAGTGTATCTGATTTTTACAATTGCAGGTGGATTGGGGAGTATTAGATATGCCATAGTTTTCGGGTCGCGTGCTTTTCGAAAAGTTCGATATCATTGTCCTGTTATGTCCTTTACAGGACTTATGACATTTCAAGTAAGAGCTCCTCTCTCCAAAGATGAAAAATTGTCAATTTAGAAAATAAGAGTGAAAGAGTGATTTTAGAAGGGAGATCTCGGGACAAACGTTGATCAGAACATTTCATAGTATCGATTGGCTTAGGTTGGAATACACCTTTTGGTATCATGCTGTGTAAATAGCGACTGATAAAATTATTTTTCTGTTTTCTATAGTACATTCAGATCTGACCTGCAAATTCCTCCTACTGGCGTTATATGCCATCCAACTGATCGTGTGCACTGCAGTTTGATATTCATATAGCGCCATCTATATATATACATATATATGTAATATCATTGATATTTTGAGATATAGCTGCACTTCCTGATGGTATATTAGGATCCAGGTCTGAGACAAAGTTATAGTTATAGTTATATCTGTTAAACTAGAATGTCAAGCGTTTAGATTTACACTTTGATCTTGAACTCTTGTCTCTTAACTCAGTTCAGTTCTGTCTGTGACTGCCGCCTTGTAATAAAGAGTTGATTTTTATAATAGTTTTTTTTGCTACTAACTATAACATTTACTATCAACGCGACCTTCAATTAAAATTAAATGTCTTGCAACATGTGGGGCAAAAGCCACTTTAGAATTTATACTGGAAAATGCCTAGAAAAATTTAGATGCCGTATGTTAGAGAATCATATGCCAGACGAATATCTAGATTTATCGACCATCGACAACAACTCTGAGATGGAAGACCGTGGCCAGAACAGCGACAACGATTATCTTCCTTAACTCCAGGAGCTGGATCAGGAGTTGGATAGCAAAATTGAAAATGAAACTGCATGAGCTGACATTGGATACCGAATCCTTTGTGCATTTCAGGAGTGTAGAGAAACCTTTCCAAAGTCTCTGTGGAGACGATCAATTTGCAATTAATTAGCTGAAGCCTTGTCGTGGTACTGCAGATGAAATTTGTATATGCTAAGCGCCTTATGACCGGTACTGCAAAATCTTTTTACGTACTACTTAGTTTAAGTCTCAGTTTGTTGAAGGAATTTGAAAGAAGCGTTACCAATGCCGACATCCACGCGAAGCTTAGGCGAAGAAGAAAGCAACCTTCTGAATCGTGGCAGTAATATGTATTTTTAATGTAGGAACCGGCATCCCAAGCTGATAGTAAGGAAGCAGACATCATGTGTAGTACATCCTAAGTGGAATGGCAGATACTGATGACAGTAAAATCTAGTTTTATGGGACCAATAATATGGATAATATGGAAGAACTCAAGCTGTCATTTAAGAAATATAACAAGATCAAATCAAGAACATTTGACTTTGGCTCAGCAGGCTTAAGAAGTCATCAGACAGAACAAAAGTAGACGAAGTCAACCCATAACAAAACCAAGTGCTATAACTTCAGTAAGCTAAGACATACCAGCAGAAATTACTTACAACCTACAAGAGGAAACAGCTCTAGCCGTAAGTGCGGCCAGAGAGGACATGCTTTTAGGGGGTCATGACTAACGCGAGACGCAGGAGCAGATAATTGACGCAAATCGTTAATTAGAATAACATCATATCCTCCGAGGTTGGAATTAGAGCCACTGCTAATTTGTTTTAGTCTTTATTCGATTTATGCTATTAATTTTGCTTCGTCAACTATTAAAACTCGAACGTACATATATCTGAATATTGCGGAGAGCTACCTTTATAGCTGGCATTAAATGATGTGTCTCCTCCACATGTCTTTGAGTTCTTGTTTTTATAAGGCATTGCCTAAAATCAGAGAACAATCCTATGATGCACAGAGCACAGCTTAGGCGGAGAGAAATTTTTGGAGAAGAAGCTACGATTTTTTGGCATGAAAGTTTTACTGTGCAACATCCCAGCGGGTTCGCAAGTACAATTTTCGTCAGCAGAATTTTCTGAACCACTGATACCCAGATAAATTTACTATGCCTTTTGTAGGAATCGAATCCACGCCTACACAGGACACAAACGTATGCCTCAGCTCGTTTGGCCACCAAAATAACTTAGGGTTTTTCAACATGTGAAATCATCTCTTTTTCGTATATCTATATGGACGGCTTGGTTGCCGCTATAAATAGCTGCGACATAAGCATACAGTAGGCTTTCCCGCTTCGTCAGAAACAATATGATGAATATATGAACGGGGTGCACCATACAAGTTTTCTTCAAGAAAATGGCTCCAATTTTTGAAATCGATGTATTCATCTCTTTCGATCTTTAAAGTCAAACTGAACTGTAATCAAATTCTAGATATTGTTCAGTGTGAGTAAATCTAAGTAGGTATTTATATTTATAAAAGTAAAAATTTGTGGAATTGAATTTCACTCAACCCTATTTCTTTATTATGCTCTACATAACAAAAAAGAAAATAGAAAATCACATAATCACATTTTAAATTTTGGCGCCTGCTTCTGCCGCCAGTATGGCGCATGACATACAGAAAATAGACAGATATAGACCGAATATACTTTTGTCTTTTGTCGGCGTTGTTAGGCGGGACATTTAAACAATTAATTTTGGGTTTTTAAAGATGAGGAAATTGTAGTTCTAAACGCATATATTTATAAAAACAGACTAATAATTTTTTTTTGTTCCACACAATTTTGTTAAACAACAATTGCAGTGGAACGAACCGAGAAACACTTGGAAGTTTATCATACACTAAGGTTATGTAGGAATTTGTGCCATTTTGCAAGGAAGCATACCCTCTCTATTTCTTCTATCTCTATGGTCAGACCTTGCCTATGATCACAACAATCCTCTAGAGTATCTGGTAACAGACGGAAATATTGTAATTTCCGATATTCGGATTGTACGATTAGCTCTCTGTAGTCACCAGGTGATTTACCACTTGAAGTAGGACGTATTCGAGGAATTGAGGAATATAAGAGAACTTGCTATCTTCCAAGGCTTTGATCTTATTGACTCTGCCCTTAAGCAATATTAGGGATTATAGAATTATGGCCACAGTGGTCAAAGTCTGCCTAACTTGGTATCTTCAAAAGAACCAATGGGATTGGTAAGTGGAGAGCTATGTGATCATGATACATTTCTTGCGCGAATGTCTGGGCTCTATCTTATAAACTGAATATTTCTCATATATTTACCGTAAATCACACTAAGAGGGCAGAACAATAGGATACCCAAGTTACCTATTACAGGGACACATGCAACGGGTTTGGGCTGCACCCAGTGTACAGACTGCTTAAGCCTTCTGCTCGAAAGAAGAAAACTATAGCGTTGTAAAAATATTGGCAAATTTCGTTCCTTTTCACGTTTCTACAAGATACTTTTACCTAAAGTCTTTAATAAAATTTGCATTTAAAGTTCCAATATTTTATCATTCCACCAAATAAATACGCTCGCTTAAACTGCTTTATCGAAGACAACTTTTATATATAAAGGATATAGATTGCTAGTTAATTGCTTTATTATTTTTATCTGCCCAATAAAAGTTGAAAATATTTTTGCTTATTCTTATATCCATTTAAAATTATGCAACTATCCTGCAAATTTATTGATGCAGTGAAAAGCTTGACTGCATTTTAGCTATTTTTAAACGAAAATTGGTGGGGCTAATGCCAAAATTTCTTGTTGTAATAAATTATAATAAGATCGCTGTCAATGGAGTCATATTTAATCATAATACATTTGTGTAAATAAATAAATAACTTGCGACAATTTACGGCAACTTGATTACAAATTTGGTAAAATTTCAGATAACTAAATAGTGATAGAAATGTAAATACTGTAATACTGTTCGAAAATGACTCTTATACACTTCGTTCTAGGAATTATTTCTCAGAAATTAGCATTTAATTTGTTCTTAATTAATGTATTCAGTAGTGTTATTTCGTAATTAAATTTAATAAACAATAGTTTGTTTTTGGTTAGGCCAAAAAAAAAATTATAAAAATAAATGCAAAAGATTTGTTTATTAGAAAATATTTTATTTGGTTGCCCTAGAAGTTTTTATGAGTCTCAAAACTGGTTCGTAAGTTTTAAAGCGGATCACATTAACCTTCGAGATGGGAAGTTTTCTAGAAGATTTAGTTACTACATCTAAATCTTTGGGAGAACTTCACATCTCGAATGTGGATACTTTTGTTGAATCGGCTCTGCATAAATCTTCGAAAAAGCTTTAGTTGACTGTCTTGTCTCTTGCGATATACTACTGAAACGGCGATGAAAATTATCCACTTTTGAGGTGTATTTTGATTGATGATGATCATTTGGCTATGTAGAACAAATTGTATGAGATGGTGAAAATAGGTTGACTCACCATTACAAACAATAGTAAAACTACCTATCCATACAAAAAGTGTTGCGCTGAGTTTCTGGCGGGAGTGAAGGAGTGTTCACTATTAGAAGCTGCTCCTCGGAATTAAGCCAGAAGTTTAGACAGTTTGAACTGAAATATCCATCAAAAATGAGATAATGCTCCTTGATCCTAACTTGGAATATGGGGTTCACACTGATGCGTACGCTTCATGCTTGGCTGGGATATTTAGTCTCAGTATCATGGAATACGTTCGAAATGGAAAAAGTTTGAAATTCCTTGAATTTTTTATTTCCTTACAACAACAAATACAAAGGTTTCGAAACTTTTCCGTACTAAATGGATTCTATATTACAATGTGATCCCCATGGAAAATTGCGTCCGATGAATTATTTCAACAGAAGAACAGCTAGACGACGAGCAAGTACATGTTTATCACAGCTTTGAAATAGACGTGTTAGCTATAGGCGCAGTACTGTCACGTTTACGTAGTGTTCTTCTAGACAAAAGCTTTAGACTCATTGTCGACTATGAAGCTGTTAAGGCAGCCTCAAGGAAGACGGACGGGTTATTCTTTGTATAACCAGATGGTGGTTACCCTACCCTATTGGATTTTAACTTTAAAACAGAATACTGGAAAGGACGTCTGATACAGCATGACTACTACTTAAGTTTTTTTTTTTTTGGAGGGGAAAAATCTGTTTACGGACATCCATCTCGGGTAGTGTCGGACTCCCAGCCAAACCCCAACTGGATTACCGACTAAAACCCCTCCCTCCCAACCCCAGAAAACTGGAAACACCAGTCCGGAACCGTTTTCCACATTACTTCGGGCTGGGACTATTGCTTAAGTAGACAACCTCAGAAAAACACTAGTGAGTGAAGAGTCAGACATAAATGTATTTCTCCTCAACGTAAGTAACGACGATTGGCTCTTGTCTATCCAGCGGCAAGACGAAAAACTAGCCAGCATTGCACCCATTTTGAGAATATACCATGTCAACAATGAAAAGAAACAGGTGCACGTCGATTATACTTTAAAGAATGAACGCTTATGTATGTAGAAAAGACGCTATTAGACGAATCATTCAAACCTGCCACGACTATCACGGACTTGAAAGGACACTTCAATACTTCAACACTTGCAACGAGACTATTGTTCTTCGAAGATATGGCGCAAAATTCAAAACTACATTTCTTTTTGTATAAAGTGTGAATTGCACAGTACAGAGCAGGTCGCCATCTCTTTTCATACACTGCATGTTGATCACCTGGTTCCTTTTCCTAATAGCTCCTCAGGGAATCTACATACTCTACGGATTGTGGTTTCTTATCCTTCATGCTGTCAAAAAGATTTCAACAAGCGCTGTTAGTAAGACCCCAAGTGTTCTTCCAATGAACTTCGGAACATCTACTCAAATCATAACAGATCGTGGAATGGCCTTCATATCAAAGTAGTTTCAACGTTATTGCGGCAGTAATTGCATCCAACACGTCCTTACAGTTGCTAGATGGCCGAGAGGTAATGGCGAAACAGAGAGGTGCAATCGCGTCAATTTAAGTCCTATGCGAATAATGACAGACGACGAGAAGTATTGGGACAAAATTCAAATGAACGAACGGATTCATGGCAAAAAAAGATTCTTTGTCACTGACTTTTTAATATAAATGGACAGAGTGGGAACTTTCAAATTTGAAACAATTTTTGGACAGTGGACGAAAACCTATTTACCACGTACATATTTTACGTAAAATCGTCAATTATCAATAGAAATATATTTTAAAAAATTTGGTATGCAATATACATTATTAAAATCGTTCAAAAAATAGTCTTTAACTTAACAAAATCAACATTTGTTCTTATTGGTTAATGGGTTCGCCTTGTTTGGAAAATGTCAAAAAAATTCTTGAGTTTGCAAAGGATAGATATATATAAACGATACAACTATTTTTTCGCCCAATTACGAATTAAAAAAATCCTAGTTCAGAAACATGTTTCCAGTTTGAGGGAGAGAGTTATCTTTTGAAGCATTTTTGGTCTCAAACGATTAAACGCTCCATCTATTTATATTATGATATCTATGAGATTCTCCTAACGTTTAATAGAATGATGATACTTCTGCCAAACTCAACTTGGAAGGATCCAGGGCACAATCTCTAGGAAGGAAAACGAAAACGGTGCTACGATTCAAGAAAAACGTCTCTCAAAAGTTCAAAGATAACGACCTAATTTTAATAGAACGACTTTTTAGTACGTTTCTAAATATATAGGTAGTACATAGTTGCTGAAATTCTCAATAATGATCACTACTGAATAAAGGATATTCCTGGATCACCCGTAAACTAACGTCGATTTGAATCAGTCTTGACATCTGATACAATGAAACCATAGTGGTGTGCTCCCAGCGAAGAAATCCTCTGCACAGACAATTTAGAATCTAAGATCGAATCCAACAGCCAGAATAGAAAAGCTGTAAGGGAATGTGATTCGTGAATGTTGTAATTAGTGTTGCCATCACAATTTTTGAAATTCAGCTAGAATTTGACTTTTGACTGCATTTTATTTTATTGAAAAATAATCAAAGAAAAAGAAGTTAGAAAAAATCATGTGCTAATTTCAGTCAAAATTCTGATTAATATTTTAAAAAAGTTAGTAAAATCGTAAAAAAGCATTTACAACCGCCTTTTTATCGCATTAAAACTATGAAAAAGGATGTACACGAGTAGCATTTACAGCTTTCATTTACATATATCTTTACTTCTATATTTTCTTGAGTTTCTTAGGCGTTATTAAGTTCTTCAGAATTATCATTTTTAGTATCAACACTAGTGTATGTAATTTTTGTGAATAACTTCTGTTGCTATAGAAATTTTGTAACAGCATTTCTGAAAACGTAATTGAACGAGTACATCAAGCTTGCAACAAATTAAAATTTCGTATCAACTTAAATCCGCTTAAGATTTGAGTTAGCTCAAATTTGAGTCCGATCAAAAATTGAGTTCGTTCAAATTTGAGTTCGATCAAAATTTGAGCCCACTCAGGTTTTAGTCCGCCCAAGTTTTGAATCCGCTCAGTTCTGATCTCATAGTCTATACGCTTAAACACGAAATAGAGCGGATTTAAAATTTGAATGGACTCGACTTTCGATCAGACTCAAATTTGGATCGGTCAAGTTCGATCAAATTAAATCAAAAACAGGTAAAAATCAGTCAAATTTAACTAGAAAACAGTTAAAATGGCAACACTGGTTGTAATCATTCCACCATCGGCTGCCGTTTATGACACTTTTTCCGTATCTGTCCATCGTTTTGTGTTGTTAGAATAAAACTATCGTCAGGTTAATGTGTCCTTTAATGTCCCCGTATAAAATTCACCTTTATCCCAATTTTACATACAGGTGTTGCCCAATACATGTTTTTACTTTACTTTCTTTTTTATTTATGCTTTGCAACTTGCGCTCTAACCAATTGTTTTTTCGCTTAAGATATCCGCAAATGTGCGAGATTTATTTTACATATTTAAAAATTATTGAAAACAGATAAATTTGTGACGAAACATAAATAAGTGGAAATTTTGGCTAAAGTTATCTTAGTCCAGAAGGGTTTAAAGTACTTGAGTCGCCTGTTGTGTCCTTTAAAATGGGGATTGTGTGCAAGGAAGGAGTAGACACATGGGAATAAATCAATTTCATCAATCACTTCGTGCAGCAGACGTTCTCATTGCAGTTCGTGCTGCACGTTTACCCGGGTCCAATTATGTGGTGTCTCTTAAAGTTAATGTGAACTTAACCTTAGTTCAAGGTCCCTGGGGAATCCCCCGCATTACACGTATTTAATTGAAAGCAATTTATGTCATCCACTGGAACAAAATCCAATCAAGTGGCCTGACAGGCTGGCTTAATCCGATACACTTCAGTTTCCACTCGATCGGGCACAGTCTCAGCAGAGCGACTGCACACCGAATTCTGTACGCTATGCCCCAGTGCCAGCCCCAGCCAGCTATGCATGCAATTTTGGCTTAAGATGCAATTAAAATGGCAGGGGAACGCATTAATCAGACTTTCCTCGCAGCAGAGTCAGAAAAGAATCACTGGCCTCCGACGAAATTATTAGCCGTCGTCGGTTCCTTTTTCATTTGCATGACACCGGGATGTCACATGGTACGCAGAGATTTTACTCACCTGTACGGCGGCTGCTGAGGTGAGGAAAGACTTGCAATGGTCCAAATAAAAAAGGGTGCAGAGCACGAGAGCACATTTACGGCTAGATTCTAGATGCCGACGCTTTATCCTCGCTCCACACCGCAACTGTTGAGCTTCATGTGGTGCGGTTACGACAAATTCTCGTCCTCATGTGACAGGTTGGATGTGGGTGGAAATTCTTTGCGGTGAAATCATCTGCTCGGTGACGATGTGGTAGCGAAATGGTTTGGTTTTGCGCAAACGCCATTCACCGCTTTTCGGTGAGAGGGGAATGAAACACGCGGACTAGTTTAGTTCATAACAAACCTATACAAGTTGCCAGAACCAAGAGAATTTCCTTCTCAGGGAAAATGTGTACAAGCTGAAGCCAGCGATTTTGTTTACAAATTTGACCCGGGTGCACAATGTGAATATGTGGAATAAGATTTTGGTGTATCATGAAAGCGTTCAATAGAATCGGATTATACAGATGCTATAGAATAAAAATACATCTGTAACAATTATCTGTGAAATATGCGGTTGCGAAAGATTGGATTCAGTTAATAAAATCCACTAATTGATAATAATGTCGTAATCACTTTCATTTCCTACGAAAACTGACCAATTTGGATAAATTTATACACTTAAGCATTTTTTCACGCAAAATCAGATATTGTGGTAGCTTCTGTTCGTTTAGGCCGGATTTACACGATGAGGATTTTTTCCTGTGTTACTGATGTCAAGACGCACGTATTAAGCAGAGAGAGGGAAAACGAAAATCCAAAAAACCTATGCAGAGAGTGATCAACCCATTACGGTTGTTCCGCTCATTCCATCACTTCCCTCTTGGAAGAACTGGATCCGCATGGGGAAAGATCCCTCTAGTCTAAATTTGGTGTTAGACTAAAGACGTATTTCGGTTGTGTTCAATATTGTTACGTATTTATAAAAAAAACATTTTTCTTTATGTCACTTAGAACATTGGCATTTTTAAAATTATTACTTGGATCGAAAGTTTCCTTTCTGACCGTTCCATCCATCTTTCTTTGAACAGTATCATCTCTGATGCTTACAATATCAATGCCGGCATGCCACAGGGCTCTGTAGTGTCTTGCGTTCTTTTTTTGCTCTTTATTAATGACCTCTTGTCCCTTATCTCAAAACCAATTAACAGTTTTGCAGAGTACGTTTGATTTTTTGTACTCATTTGAATCAGTGGCTGACTTCTGCTCCCCTCAACTTGATCATCTCCTCCTAACTTGAACATCTTAGGAGTTCAGGTATCCAAGAATCTTAGTTGAATGGACCACAGCTTTTGCTATTGCAAAGCATGCAGTGAAGAGCCTAGGCTTTCTTCACTGATGCAAAAAAAAATTTACTCCTGCAAAGGTTGGACATACTGCATTGTCAGACTTAAGTCCTCTTAATTTATTCTGTTTATTAGATTTATTTCTTCTGTCTAATACCAATCTTATCCCACATTATAATTAAATCTGTCTTCTCAAGAGTTTTTGTGAACTGCTCTACTATGGGATGAATACATTACGTTTTGCAATACTCTTACTTATGCAATCTCTAGATTGAAAGTAACTTACCACAGGGGTAAATATGACGTAAAACTACCACCATAAAAGCAATGGAATAACTTAAAAAGTGTTGGTATTAAATTTGCAAAGGGTAACTTGATTGATATACCTCCTACCTACCTTACGGTTCCTATATGGATATTATTTTGGACAGCGTAGACCTCTGTGATGGTTTCTGTTTCTCGAGAACAGGCTGTGTTCATGTTATGGAAGCTATCCGCCCAATTAAAGCTGATGCTGTTGGCATACATCCTAAGTTTGTTAAATAAATAAGAGAACCCTTATTATGCAACCTCTAACCTATATCATTCGACCAATTTCCACGTATCATTTGCTATGGAAAAAAGCCAAGATGAACTCAATTAGGAAACATTATACTTAAGCAACAGTCCAATATCTATTCTGCCGTTTTTGTCGAAAACGTTTGATGAAATATTGTACAAGCAGATATTTCCTTTTTTGGAGGGTAACAATGCTATAAATCCTTTCCCCTCAGGCTTTTAGATCTTGTTCTATAATGGTTGTACCACTGCTCTTCTCAAGTTTCCTGGCGACACACTTATTGCAATTGACAATACACTGGTTCTACTTGACTTTTCTAAGACTTTTGACAAAGTTAACCATAGTATATCAATTACTAAACTAAAAAATATCTACAATTCCTCAAAGTCTGCTTCTAAACTTGTAAAATCTTACCTCTGGGGTCGTATGCAAATGCAAATTTATGTATGCAAATGTTGAAGAAGTAAACCTCTAAACATAATTTAAACATAAAACTGAAATAATTTGAATTCGAATAATACATGAAATTGTAAAAGAAAGTTAAAATTTTATTTAAAATATAAATCACGCGAGCTGCCATCTATGTGAGACTAGGAACTTATATCTGAAACCTCACCAACGTTTAGTACTGCAAGCAATTCGAGAGCGATGAGAGATCCCCACTTCTTTGGTCTTTTGGTGATCATTTGAGCTCCGTGTTTTTGAATGTCTCGAGCGGCAGTTGGTTTTTCGTCAGCATCAAAGAATCATCAGAAGCAGTAATTGGAATAGCCTCAGCATCCCAGGAATTTGACATAGCATTAAAGGTAATGCTCCTTGAGCCATTTTAATGCATATGCAAATTACTTCATTATATTGGCCCTTTTTTCTTTCTTAAACTTGTGTATAAACTTAAAAATAGTGAAATTAGAGTCATACTGAAATTTATTCTTTATAAAAATTTTGAATTGAATAAAAGAACGGCAAACGCAATCGGCACGTGTTTTGTTATTTAGTCGAACCTGGACTCTTCT
>QYTT01088964.1:9765-26902 GCA_006980735.1 Dasypogon diadema | reverse complement strand
AAAATGTTCATTCATTCCCAGTTAATTTGCTGCCCTTTCGATCTTGGTAACGAAAACGAACTATACATTTCTTTCGCATGCCAAGAAATATCAGAGGTAAAAATGCCAACAGAATATTAAAATTCCTATTGCAAATTGGAATCTTTGACAAGATTAATTAGCTTTGGACAGCTAATAAACACCACTCATAGCACGCTTCAAAAATTGCGAATTGTCAGCACATAAAGATCATCTGAATTCTCTATTAAGTTATTGGTATTGAAAATCCAATACCTATCTTTTATAATGACTATCAGAAGTCGTATTCCAGATTTGTGCAACGTTCTGACTAACACGTCAGTTCTTGGGTGATGTTTTGGCAAACTTGTTGCAGAACTGGGGAAATACTAAAGAAAAAGTACTTAATTACCAGAATTGAATGCCTGAGTACTTTAGCTTAAGTATAAAACTTAATTGTAACTAAGTACTTTTTTTTTGGAGGAGGAGGGGGGGGGGGGGGGGGGGGGGGAATGAATTATGCACCTAGGGCAACTAGCCCCCGTGTGCCGTACTCCCCAACGATCAGGGTCTACCGGCTAAACGCCCCCTCCCTGTCTACAGACCACTACCACGGAACCGTCGTTATACATTACTACGGGGTGGCGACCCTTTGTTTAGGTTCCCCGAACCTCTCCTCTGAGAGGCGCCAACCCTGCACTCCCCCCAGAAGCACAGGGTTAGCGCCCCTCCTCTCCGAGATGGGCCTACAATCCATAAGTACTAAATACTACTAAAAAGTACTTTTTGTTGTTAGTAGTACTTTTATGTTGATAGTATTGTAAAAAAGATGATAGAGTTTAATTAGTATTAATATAAGATAAGTATAAATACCTTCTGTAAACTACAATATCCTAAATGCCGATGCTACATATCGAGTAAAACCTGTCACTTCTTATCAAAGTGCAAGTCCGATTGGTATTGAGAAGATTTTAAGCATAAATACAAAAGTCATTTATATTGTTAATTCAGATTTCAATGTGTGACAGCAAAACGGTAAATATCGAGGAAGCATAAATAAAAATTATGTGAAATCTTCTGGGCTCCAAGAATTATCCTGGAGTGAAATCTGGAAAGTATTAGAAATAGGGGGAGACTTACAGGCTGGATGACGTTGAAGGAGTTCTTCGTATGTTACATGTTGTGCCGAATTGAAAGGATCGTACAGGTATATGTAGGTACTTGTTGGACTCAGAAACACGTAATTAAAAATGTTGGTACTTAACTACAAAGTCCTAAGTGCAAGTAAATAGAAGCAAGTACTTATATTCCAAGAGCTAAGTAGGGGATTTCAAAAGTATCTAAGGATAAATCTTAAGTAATGAAAATATACTTAAGTAGCACTTAATACTTTGCTTTGCATTGAATTTCTGTTTGGAATTCAAATAATTATCAAATAAAATGAGTCCACATCTGTCCATGAACGGCAACAAATTAGGCTCTTCGAACAAAAACAACTATTGATCTTGAAAATGAGGCAGAACCAGCCCTCTCCTACTTGCTGGAGGGCCAATAACTGGTTTCGTCGTGCTAATTCAGAGCCATTACACTAAAGGTCTTAAAAACTAAAGCCATTTGGAATTTTCGGCCCTAGTAATTTTTAAAGATGCAGGAACTGCCCTATGATGATGCAGCACAGATTTGGTGGAAAGCAAAGTATAAAGAGAAGAAAAGGGAGTAGTACACTGAAAGAAAAAGCAATGTGTAGTATGCTCACGGGCTATGACCCGATAATTGTGACTTTTGGTGATATAAATTGTTATTTTTGGGCTTACAACAAGTGCTTTTAGTAAAACAATAAATAGCTGTTAAGTATTCTCTATGATTCCAAGGATCACTTTGCTGTTGCTGTCCCGAAAACGCACACAAAATCGAAAGCTCTGAGCTCATAATTTTTTTCAGTGTAGTTGATTAAAGGTATAGAAGCGCATCTCACTTGAATAATTGGGGATTATAGTCTAAATGAAACAGAAAAAGTTGGTCATCTGTTTCATATTCGTAAAGTTTGGTTCGAAAAGGAATAAACAGTTTTCAATTTTAACTAAACGAAGTTAGTCAAAATTGCTTTTTAGAAACATTTAATAGGGCCGATAAATGTAAATTTCAACTGATGCTAAATTTTAAAGTATTTATTTTAACCATCCTACAAATTAACACGAAAAAAGCCAGCGCGTGGGACTGGACGTTGTGTCTGTGCTCCAGGGAATCAATTTTAGAGGCTATCTTGTCATTTCTAAAGAGGTTGAAAGCCTTGTTTTCGATTTTGTCTAACGCAGGCTGTGCAGTATCAATTCAGACTCCTCGATTTTTTCAATTATGCTCTCTACAGTTGATGTACCAAAAATTGGACGCAATTTACGAATAATGGCAGTCAAACTTTAAGCATTTTTGAAATAATGTTTAACAATAAGAATGCGTTGTTGTGTCGAATAGTGATCCATTTTTAATAATGGCGGACTGTTTACCATCGAGCTGTCATAATGGTCAACGCACAGGAGCAAATTTAAATTTTGCGCTCTTGTTGGGACACCCCTTACAATTGCTAATTTTTGCTCTAGATAATTTCCACTTCAGTCGTTAACTTAGGAACAGACAACCCTCTTCAGAATTAAGAAAAGAACACTTCTTATTTCTTTGAGTTCAACTTTAAAACAAATTATACTTTAATTAACCTAAATATTCTACAATAAGTGGTTCCCAGTTTAATTCCCTAGTTTATGCAATGTTTTTGTAAAATAAACTAAAATTGTTTCATCCATAAATTCTGTGCTTTTAATTTCGCAAAAACTCACTACGAAGTCAATTTATGAAGTTGGAGTCCCATCGAAATTCTAGAAGGTGCAAATAAAACTCAAGCCGCAACCTGGCAGGCAATATTTACAGAAATTCAAGAAATTCACACATTTGTGCCGACATGTGATAGATCACTAACGAAATTACTCACATTGAAAATTTCAGAGCGGTGTATCAAAAAACCATCGCTGAAAATAACTCCACTTCTAATTAATCCAGAAATATCCCTTGTCGGTATTTGCTCCACCATTTTTCCTTCCACTTAGCTCCTTATGACATTTTAAGTTCGCAAAGTCCCCAAAGCTTTTGCAGATTCCTTTCCAAGGATGTTTCCCTTGGAGTAGAAGCTACGAAATTTATATCATCGTCCCGACATGCAAAAGTAAATGCGATGGCATTATCATTTCGCCCCCGTCTGACTCAGCGTCCCCTAACTTTTGGAAAAAACAACATCGCCTTGACTTTGCCAGGTAAATTCTTATTTTATTGTTGACGTTTTTCTGTTAATTGCTACGCAACAGTCAGGTCGCCTGAATCACCTGTGCGCGGTGGAACAAGAGGGCCGTATCTGTAGCTTAGTGTGACGACGGCAACTGTCCAGCTCCAACTCCAACTCCAACTCCAGCTTGCTTTGAAAGCTTCCTTGAGCCCACTTGAGGAGCCATAGGTGCAACAAATTGCGGCTGCAAGAGGCTAATGCACCGAGGGACAAGAACCTAACTGGCAGGTACATGGCTGACAGATCGTTTATTTGTGGTCGATTCTCCTTTCACCTGTCCCCCTAGCCCACCGCTGCAGCGTTTTTAAATTTTTTATCTGCTCCTTGCTTTCTGTGCTTGCCTTTAGCTTCTGTAATTTCAGAGAAGAAAAAAAAATAATTTTCATTTTAGTCGGAATTTTCCGCTTGCTGTTCTTTATTGAGTTTTCCCCTTTTCTCGCACAGCTCACGGACTCGTACAGTTTGGATTCGGACTACTTGTCTTGTCGGTGGAGCTTTTCCTATGCGGATGGAATGGCTAAGAGCAGCAAATGGACGTGGAGTGGATGTGGAATCGTGATTCGTGGGCATTGTGCTGGGCTGGGCTGCCCACTCTTCGTCCGTCCGGATAGTGTGGATAGCGATCGTTCGAAGGAGTCGAGGGAGAGATAAATAGAATAAGAATGAGAAAAGCATGAGTACGTCAATACAAATTTCCTTCTAATTTGATTCATTTCTTCGCCTGATTATCTGGCTTGCCTCCTCGGCCCCACAACACCCCACGGGCCAAGTTGCAGACCAAGTGGGACTTCGCACTTTCTTGTCTTCCCATGTAATTTATACCGCTTGGAGATTGTTTCGTTTTGTGTTCGACACTGTTTTGTAAACAACTCAAAGTCGTTGCCGACATAATTCGAGTTCAAAAGATGTTGGAGGAAAGTTGCCGAGTAATAATAGCGCACAGAGGAAACTAGTTGAGTTTCGGTGTGATTGACACTATTTACATAGATTCCCATGAAATTTTAATTTTAGAATTGGGATTCGGAGTATTTAATTCGTATTAGTGGGATTTAATAAGTCAAATTATTGACCCGGAAGTGAAGGGTGAAATGTTGATATATTGATTACCTGCTGCGCGCAATGAAATGAAGTACGTAACAAAATTTAAATTAGAGACTACGCAATTAAGATATTATTTCTTTTGAATTTTTGTTTCAAATTTAAACACTAAAAAAGGTTATTTTGCGGACTAATTGGGAGGGTAGGGTAATCCAGAGATAGATACCGGGACATTCAGGCTTTGAGGGTGACAAAGAAGCAGATAGGCTGGTCAAAGGAGGTGCATCAATGACCCTCGTCGGACCAGAACATTTTTGCGGTATCTCTTATAGACCCACTAAATACGCCCTCAGCACCTGCTTCTATAATCAGTTAGAGCTGAGGTAGGCATTGGAAAGGGACTCTAGGCAAACTAGAAAATTTATCAAAAACCCCTCCCAAAAAAAGAACTTTGGAATTACTACAACTGCCAAAGAATCAGATAAGAATGTTTATAGCAGTCCTTACCGGACACTGTAAGCCTAGAAAGCACCTTAATAGGATGGGTATGTTGACTTTGTCTCGAAGAGGATGAAACGTCGGAGCACATTCTATGCGAATGCGAGGCAGTTGCACGATGTCGATTCCAGCTGCTTGGGGCGCATATGCTGAGGCCTGCAGACTTCGAGAAAATTTCCTTCAAAAGATACTGTTCGTTCTTGAAAGGGCGGGACTGATAGAGGAACTATAAATAGTGCGGACCACAATAGGCCAACCGGTGGCCGCAGTGCACAGACTATTTCAGCCCCGCGCCAACCTAAATCTAATCTGCACAACCATGACCTTGAATCACCCCAAGGTATTCCGCATAGTCCTGCGTCTTGTTTTGTTCGATACATAATAGAAGTGGCGTCTGTCTGTTATGTCTACAGTTATATATACTGCTTGATGACCCCGATTCTCAATTATTTGTATAACCCCAAATAAGTCACAAACAATGCCAAGAAGTAATGCACTGAAACGAACGGGGCACTTGTCTAGCAAGCCTTATTTGTCCCCATCAGTTAAATGGTCGGTAATATGACGTCACAGGAAAAACAGTAAATTGATGACCATCCCATTCGTCACATCTGTTTAAATCTATGCAGATGTCACCACAATTTTCCGTCTGCAAATCCTTTGTGCAATCTTCTCGGGTATTAAAGTACTTCTGTTGTACCCTCTTCCGTTTTGACAGTTTATTCCAAGCGAGAAATACAAGCCATGCTTACTTACACAGCAGTACAAGCACACGCGCACCCTCCCACGAGGGGGATCGAACCCGATGGAAGCTCTAAGCCAAATGCCCTTCCAAGTCATGCCTTCAACTTCAAGTTCCACCCTTTTCCTAGATAGAAATTTTCGATTGCATGTCAGCGTTGTGATGAGCTTGAACGGTGGTAACCCACACCTCAATATGCCTCCGGCGCTATCCGCATATTTCAGATGCTTTCACTGCCCTACGTGTGCGGCACTCTAAACGCTTTTAAAATGGAAACACTCACACAACCCTTCGGCCCTACATGCGCGCCATTGTTAATGTGATACGGTATGAAACATGATGATTATGTGAGCTTTCAGTTCCAGAGGATTTTGCGGAGAATACTGGCTAAACCTCAAAGGAACAAACCAGTTCCGCTAATAGACAAAGGTTGGACAGCGAGTGGGACGGGGTGGGCGATTATGTGTTAAAATATATAAGTTGCTGGTGGTGTTGAAAGGGATTCGACTGGAGGCTCTGCGAATTATTCTGTGGGCCAAAAGTAGGCCATAGTGTGTAGAGGTGTAATGATGGTGTACACCGCACTGTAAAAGGTTCAATCGGCGTCAGTAAATTTAAATTCCTTTGGGCAGTGCTTTGTACTAATTTCAGCCGTGGCAAATAGTTGTCTTGGAGGCGTCTGCTTTATTGATGGAGTAGTCGACCACTGTTGTGGGCGAAATAATACAATTATGGGCTTGTTCAGAAAAGCTTACGGGCGAAGTTTCCCAAATCTGCAAACCGTAGGAGGGCAAAATACCTTCTTAGTAAAGTTGAAAAAATATGGAAGAGGGATGAAGTTAAATGATATGGGCTTTGGGACACTCGATTGGTCGGGATAAGTAAGTTAAGGACTGTAAAAGGTCACCTGTAAAACAAATAAATTTATAAATACCTGCCGATGTTGTTCTATCCTCCCATATTACTTCGCAACTAACTGTTAGAACCTCAATGATATGTTGGCTTGAAAATATGCATGAAAATTTTATAAAAAGTCCACATTACTGAGCTCATTAGTTTTTTGACATATTTTTCAATCAATCTACGATTTAATGTGGATTCCGAACCACTATTTGTTAACAGCTTTTTTCAAGTGAGTACTTTAAGACGTTGATAAAATTCATAATCAACGCCATCATTACTAGCACAGCCGCTTGGGTCCCAAGTGCCTAAGACCTCCTAGTCTAAAAGATTTAGCACCTTCACTATCACACATTAATCCCTGATAGTCCAAAGCTACATCAAAATTGTTCCGATATTCACAAGGAAGATAAATGCCGAAAATGGTATACATAGCAGGGAACGTGTTAATAAAGTTGGTAATATGAAGAATGCAGGGATCTCAAACTGTTGATGGCTCATTCTTCTGTAGTATATCGCATCTTTGATGTTATTATAAATAGCACTAATGGCCTTCTGCTCAAAACACTTCAAGCGCTCTTTTATAACTCAAGGGCTTTCCATTGCACTAGCTTCCATTTGTTGAAAAAATTGGTCTCTGTAATATTTTGGAGTGATATTAAATAAATGATACCATGTGGAAATTCTTAACGACTATTCATTACAATAAATGTTTACAAGTTGCTTGGGTAACTGTGTAAGCTAGACTGACTCATACGCCTTGTCACTAGGAGTACTTCGCCACCAATGCAATAGTTACATGCCCTTGTCCTATTCTAGCTAATTTGTGATTTCTATGAAACGCCTGTGATATTGTCTGTGATACTAGAACCTAAAATATACTCATACTGATGGTACTTGTATTTTCTTCATTATTTGATTTCTAGATCTACCTCATTGCCATAAATATTTTAACTCCTTTACATACTCCTCACTCTGATCCCTATGATTTTGCTTGCAAGATGTACGTTGAAACGGTTGTGAATCGTCAGAATAATGATCAACATTCCACAATCACAAAAAGGTGAGAAGTTGTGATCGTGTTTTTGGTATGTCTAGCTTGCAATCGGGTATATCACAGGGTTCCACACTAGTACCAATACTTTTCAGTATGTATATTAGTGATCTGCTTGAATATTTACAAAACTCCTCTATCCATATATATGCGGATCCGGATGACGTCCAGCTCGAAGATTGCGCCGGTAGACTAAATAAAGATTTGATAGATAGATACATATGAAACTTAGCTTGAACACGGCTTGAATCAAATCATCACTAGGCCTCGCATTGATTCTTCTGATTTCTCTTCCATCATGCAGGATAATAAGATTCTAAGGGTACCTGCATGTTGGACCATGGATAGTTGCTAGTAGCTGTTTAATTCATGCAATTGTTGTTGTATTTCCAACAAAAACAATAACAAAAACGTGGGCAGACCAGCTATTAGCGATCGTCCATGCTCCGGCATGCAAGCACCCTAATTCACGTGGAAAAAGTAAAAAACCTAGGGGATACCAGGACATCCTAAGATTATGTTAAATCAATTTTGGGGACAGTATATAGATCACTTAGGCTGAGCCCACACTGCAGTTCAATCAAGCATAAGCATCTATGCTGCATGATAGAAAGATAACTTTTTTGCTCTAATAATACTCTTCTGTCGCACAACTCAAATTGAATTCAGTGTGGGCTCTGCCTTAGGCTGCTGTAGATATTCTCCTTGTTACTTTTATTTTCTACATGATTGGACTTGTAAAAGCTCTTATATTACCTTTTGTTATCTTCGGTAGCTTAATATTCCCAGCCATGGAAAATTGTTGCTTTAATGGGATCAATGTCGCGTTTAAGGCTGTATGGGATTTGTGTTCGTCAATCTTAGGTTGTCTATTGAACTGCTATATACTCACTATAGATTCTTAATTTTTATTCTAGAAGTAATTTATATTAATCTACCACTCTATCCATATAAAGATCTTTACTTCTTGCGATCAAGCGGATGTCTTGATTTGCTGCCTCCACATTTTAACTCTTTTGTTGCTGAGCGTCCCTACCTTGTTCAAACCCTTCGATTGTGGAATTCTCTTCGTGATGTTATCCAGAGTTTGGGCTCGGTCGGGGTATTCAAAAGGCACTTGTTTTAGTTTTTAATGGTTTAGCTTTTCGTCTGTTTGCAGAAAATCCTAAAACTCCTATAATTATTTGTTTTTTTCTAATCTATTATTTTAATATTGTTATTAACCTAAAACTCTCTAGCAGTCATCCCAGAGCTAAGTACCTATTCATTTGGTGCGAGAGCTGTTTGAGTATTATATCATCAAATTCATTGCTTTAACTCAATTTTAGAAGGATCATTTTATCATTTCCCATGCCTGCTTGATCTCTTGAGGTTCCGTAAGTATTATTTAAAGGCTTTCTAAACATAAATAATATATCAGCTTGAAACAAAACAGCTCTAACCATGAAAAGTGGTGTAAAGTGTTGTATTAATCTTAGGCCACTCTAAATAATAAATAAATAAATATAGAAGTCCTTCTTGAACTGATAATCGTCAGTTAGGGTCGAATTTTGCACTATGTGAACTGAGTGGTGTAAATTGGCATACGTCTATTGGCGTGGGTTCGAATCCTGCACTGAATACGGCGATATATCTAGGTACTAATGGTTGAGACCATTCTACTAACGAGAATTGTACTTGCGAAGCCACTGGGATGTTGCGCAGTAATTTCATTCACTCACTTGCAATCACTCACTCCGCCTAAGCTGTGCTGTGTGCATCATAGGGTAGTCCCCTGAGCTTAGGCAATGCCTTAAAAAGTTAATACTTCATTGCTTTCGTAGATAAATCTAGTTCGTACTTTGTAGCCACGCAATCATTTCACAGATGCTCTCCAGTCTCTTAATACAAGATTCCAATTTACACCTCTAAAATATAAATGGCAAGTGAATGGCTGCGCGTACTCCGCATTCAGTTTCTAGAGGTTCTTAGAATCTCTTTTCTACCACTGCTATCAAGTTTAGAGTATCACAGGTTTCACTGTATATGTACCTCTATTTTGCAGATTTTATGGGTTTTACCAACAGAAATGAAAGTTTAGTTTTTCCTTTCTGCTTAAAGTTTCATTCTGACTTGTCGTTATGGGTTTTTTGTTAGCATTGTTTCTATACAATACTGATATCAATCTTATAATGATTTAATCAATATTTTTCGGAATTACTCTCAGAAAGATTACAAATTGAATGGACTGCTCCTTCTACCTAAATTCGGCAGAGTGTACCTTCAAAATTGTCTAACAAGTTATTCCTAGTCAATAGGAATTCAGTGCTTACAGCTTATTTTGCAAATTTCTCGTTTTTAATTATTCTTCTTGGTAACATAAGAGGTCTACTCGAGTGCTACCAAACTCGTCTTCTATAGTAATCCTTTTTCCTTAACCTTTTCTCAGTGCCAATTAATTTCCTGCCAGTTTGCTGAAGGAAACGGCCATTTTAGCTACATCAAAGTGCACTACATTTCTGTTTTAGCCTCCATAAGTTAAATCCATAAAAATACCTGAAACAAAACAAAAACGACATTTTTCATAAAAGGTCAAGGTTCGTCATTGCCATCGCTTGTTGATGGTTACCCCAAAGGAAGTTAAAAGCAAGTGAACAAGTGGGTGGAACAGTCTTTTTGCTGTATTAAGTAATGACCTTCTTGCCATCTACTCCAACTCCTACCAATTACCAACGGAGCTACTGATACCAGCCTCCCTCATTTAAGCATGAAACAAAGCAATTAGTGCTCCAATTGCACTATCTAAAGGACATCGGATGGAATGGCACCCCATCATCCCCATGGAGATCGGTCTTCCGAAAGAAATGAAATTAGGTGGAAATCGTTTCAAAGGTTAGAGAACGTTTGTTCCTGCAGGATGCTACCATGGGTGGCACAGGAAAACCCTAAGATACTCCGTTCTCCGTAGTGCACATATACACAGAAATAAACGTTAATACAACTGAGCAAGCGACGACTATGAGGAGTCCTATATGTAGTTGATTTGCTGAGAAGTTGTAAGCAGAAATTTTCTCTTTTCCGCCCTCCAAGTTGATTTCGTTGTATTGTGTGGCTGTTAAGGAGATGTTAAGGGTGGCTTTTCTTTGTGCAAGTGGCGCTTCTGGAAAAGCTATAGGAACATATTCATGGTGTGAAAGCCTAATTTCCCAATTTTTCTCATTTTATTGCTCTGTTGCTCTTGCTGTTCATAGAAATCTAATTGACGTTAGGAGCTTAGTCGATGTGAAAAATTGTTCGGAGATTACGCGTGCATTATAGGCACCTACAACTGGGGGATTTTAAAGTGCTCAGGGAAGATTTTGTACAAAACGAATTTAGATTGAAATAATTCGATGGGGATAATTTTCAAAGCAGACTTTTATAAACGCTTTGCCATTTTGTATATCTTAGATAAATTTGGATCACTTTGTTGATTTAGAATGAGGAAAGTAGATGAACTACATATTCCATCGATTTTAGTTCTCATATTGGGTAATCTATTGAATGGATGCTTGTACCAAACTTTGGAACTTGAAAACAAAAAACATTCATTAAATTTGTACTTCAATCCTCAAGACCACCTTAATAGTGTTAACTGTTATAAAGACCTCGATAATAACTTTTCTTGATGTTACAAGGAAAAGGACGGTCTTTTCGTATCAGTTCGGAACTTGCAGCTCCTCAGGGAGATCCGTATAACCCATTCGACTTTAGCACGACAACTATGTCTGCCTTTCCCTGCGTTAGCACAGAATGGATTCATGGATTGATACTCATACAATGAATCTGGGTTCATCACTGCGTTCAGACTGGGTCATTTATAACGTTAATTATAACCTGATGAACTTAAGCAATTAAACTCATTAAAAATATTATAAAACTTAATACAAGGACAAGGAAAACCTGAGCCTACAATTACTGGTAGTGCTAATTATTTACTTGAAGCAGAGAACTCACAGAGAAAACCACTCAGAAGTTCGATTATCTTCTTTAAGCGAAATGATCGAACGCATTAAAGTAATAAAGACAATAAAGCAACTATAACAGAAGCTGAGACATAGTTATAATGGTCACAAACCCAAACGTGCCTATCACAAGATATAAACAATTTATTACCAGCAGACTTTGTTTTTAACTTTAATTGGAATTTTAAGCTATTCGAGTATTTTTATAGAATAAAAATTGATAGAAATTGTTAGTCAAAGAAATATTCGTAGGAAGTAGAAAAAAAGGTTTGCTAAAATGTAGATTTTTCATAGTAAACCGATAAAGCACGTTATCCAAGTGTTTTATATAGTTTTCTAGTTCCTATTCCATTTCTACAGTAAAAATATGTCTACAGGGGTCTAATAAAGTAGCTGACTTTGCAATACGGAAACTTCCTCTTATTTCACGCTAGCTTTCGCCTTTTCCGATCCTTTTCTTGGCTTTTCAATTGTCCTTCCGTCCAGGGGTTTTGATTACGAAAAATTCTCGGTTACAAAGTTTTAAACTATTTTATGGAAAACATTCCTATTTAATTAAAAAAGTGAATGTAGAGTAAAATTCCGGGCTCAATGGTACCCTATATGTGTGTGTGAGCAATCTGTTTTCCTACGTTAATCAGTATAAGATCGCTACTTAACTGTTATAAATTATAGATACCCACCTCACTTCTTTTGCACACTCAACGTTTTGAATGTGTGAAACTATATTTTTTTTATTTAAGGTATTGCCTAAGCTCAGGGGACAACCCTATGATGCACACAGCACAGCTTAGCCGGGCGGAAATTGGGGAAAGAGAGATTGGGATATTTCAACCTGACAAATGTTGCAAATTATTACTTTGCAACACCCAGTGGCTTCACAAGTACAATTCTTGTCAGTAGAAGTGGCTCAACCACTGGTACCTAGAATCGCCGTGACCTGTGCGGGATTCGAACCCACGCCAACAGGGGAGAAAATCCGTATTCGTGCGCTTTAGCCCGCTCGACCGGCGTGAGTAATACCTATGTTTTAAGTTCGCACGCTTATATATTTCTTCTACTATAAAAATTGGAAAACCATCAAATTTTTGACACTAGAAAACACGCGCGGTAAGGGTAAGGGTAATTAAGGGTATCTTATCTATCTATACTTCTCTATGCCGATTATTTCACATGAAATTAACCTTTGCATTGTGCCTGTTGAAGTCTCATTCATAACCAGATGTGGAATACTAGGAGCACAGAGAACGACTTTGTTGGTAGAGCCTTATGGATTTTAATTACTGTGACGTTTGCTATTATTATCCTGGACAAGTAGATATCATCAGTGGAAATTGTGGATATAAAGTTAGATGGATGAATTCGATTGCATTTTAGCTAAGCAAGCTGCACTCAAAGCGAGATTTCTGTGTATCATATTACTCTGTCTTTAGAAACAGTTTTATATAGCAGCCAAGGTGAGCACTTTCTAAATTTGCATATTTAGTTTTTAACTATTTTTCCAAGTCACTTTTTAAAGAATTTTGGACATTAAGTACCTACAATAAAATGCAAATCTAAACGAAACCAAGTAAACACAAAATTATCAAAATGATTGCGCTAAATTCACCGCATTCTTTGGTTTAACCTCTTCTCTATCAAATCTATAACTTCCGCTTAGATTAAATAGTTCAATTGAAAACCAAAACTGCCTAAAAACAGCTACTATACATTAAGTAAAATCAATTCAATTAAAATCAAGTGTTACTCCGAAAGATATACATCACTAGTATACGTACATAGTCGAAAATGTTGATACCACTCTATGACAAAATCAACGAGGCACTTAACGACCAAAACTCCTTTCTCACATGGTCATCATCGTTTAAGCCACCCAACAGCCTATGACATGGTACCCGACCCTAGTCCAAACCAAATTGACCTGTTTTGAAATAATTCATTCTCTGCTGTCGGTCCCTCGTCCTGGATTTCACTCAATCAACCCCCAACAAACATACCGGAGGGCTTCTCTACTCTGCAGATACAAAGGATAGACGAGGGATGGAAGAAGCCCATCGTGGGTGGTGAAAAGTATACGGTAAAGTACTGTGAGCACATTTTCATCAGAAATGCGGAGACGGGAAACTTTCTGCTTTGCTGTAAAATTTGTAGTGGAAAAATTTCAGCATTATAAAAATTTCCATGGAAGGGATAAAAAGGCGAAAATTTAATGCAGCACTTAAATAAAAATGAGATCATGAGCCATGCGGAAGTCGCTATATCCAAATTTGGCCAATGGAGGGTGTGAACGGTGGGTTCCGTCTTGCTGGGGGAAATCGTTAATTTAGTGTGATTCCCGAGAATTATACGAACGAGGAGTACCATTTTGCCTTGCTGTGAGCAGATTCCTTCACAGTCACTTTCCTTTGCTGTGCAGGCGGATTCATGTAACGCCACTCGGAAATCTTTCAATCAGCAGTTTGTCCAAGTTTTGAGCACGAAGTTTATTAGAAGGACAAAGAAGTACCTGGCTCCACAGGTCTTTTGCCCGTTCCACCACCCTGTCGAAGCAGACCAGCGATGCAATCAAGGAACGAGCTTTAGATACAGTCAGAAATTACCTTTTTTTGTGTCACCCACCAGTTTCCGGATTCGTTCAAATATTCCTTTCGGATTCCTTTTCATATTTACCTCCCCCGCCCACTCTTCAGCCTGACATCCCACTTCATCCGCCCACCATAGACCAGCTAAGTGAATGGTTATGTGCGGTGGGGTTGATTCAGCGGGCGCCCGACTGCTCCAACTACCATTCGAATCCATCCGTCGTTCTGTAGAATACTATAGGATAGCTTCGTATCTATAGACAGCTATGTGTTTGCAGATAGCTTTGAATCTGGTAGACTTCTAGCGTGATGTACTCTCTATATACGCAATAAATGTGCGGTTGGATGTATATCGTGCCGACATTACGTACTCATTTCGTAATGTGCCCTGTTGTAAGGTGAGCTTCAGTTCTGGCTGTATTCGTGCACTGTCTGAACACCGAACATTTCCCTTGAATCCGTATTCGATTAAATACGAGGGTGGTTGCTAGCCTAGCCTGCAGAGTGATAAAGCCAACAACAACAAGAGTACCAGCCGGAGAAGCAGCAGCAAAAACGACTGTGTTATTAAAGTTATGGGAAAATAGGAGAAAAAGTGGGGTTACCAGGTTGAAATGAGATTACCTAAAAAAGTTTGCTTCAGGAAATGCTTGGCAATGGGGGATGAGCGAGGAGAGGACTTGTTTGCGAATGGAATTTCTGAATATTCCGATGAAATTTATAATAACTGCAGATGTACTCCTAATCGCCCGATGAAATGGGCAGTCTTTTTTGCAGGAATTACACGGATTTGATGAATTTGATTGAAAAAGATATTCACAGAGTCTTAATTTGAAAATGTTTCGAGTTGACGTATTGTGGTAAAATTTGAAGATTTCCGTGATTTGTCACAGACTCGAGAAGAATGCTTGTTACAAAAATTCGTTTCAAAGTCAGAAGCATACTTGTTTGCAAAGTATCCCGGAATCCTGTGGCTCCAATGTGTGGTAAGCACTCTAGTTTTCAAACATTTAGAATAATATATGGTTCTGGTCTAAATACATAGAACTAGCAATCGTTAGCAATACCAGGCCAATATTTGCAGTATAAGTTTTCGTACCCTTTAGTCATCTGAAGATTTTGAAAACAAATAGAATCCGCTCTGTTCTTTAAAGTAGTACTGGAATTCAAATATAGGCTTGCTGGAAATTTTATCTATCTTTTTTAGCTTTGGTTTGTATTTCTAAGACACGAAGAGTTTATACTGAAAGTAGGTCAGGGCCCCTGAAAATGGAAAAATAGTAGATTTGGTAGTCACATCTTCATCCTGCTGATGCATCTCCTATCATACTGCATGGTAGGTAAGCAATCTATTAGATTTCATAGATATTGTAAATCCAGGGGTTTTTAATCGAAAAAATTAACCTTTTTTCCAACAAGCAATAGACATAGTTTTTAAAAGGTTAGGACACAGCGAAGGAATCATAAAATTTGAAACTGAGTAGGTTTCCCTTTCGCTTTTAAAGGAAAATCGATTTGATCATCAAGTCACAGTATTATTGAATATATAAAATATGAATATGGTTCATAATGGAAAAGTAAAAAAAATATAATGGAAAATTTCGAAAAAGAGATTATAAAATAACTTCAAAGCAGTCGGCATTCCATTCACAAAAAAATGTTCCGACATTGAATAAAAGAAGTACTGGCGGATCAGAACGGAAAATGCTACACAAATAAGGGCTTAGAATAAACAAAAAATAAAAAATAAAATCAAGACAGTAAGCCTGGCATTGAGCCGCCAGCCAACAGGTACACAGGGGGATTCACGCGTTCATACTGGTGCCCTCGAAATTTAATCCCCCAGAGGGATGACATTTTCCCTCCCCTTGCATTTGTATATTTTTGTAAAACACGTCTCCTTGTTCTTTAACACTAGAACTACGAAAGGTGTCATTTTGACCATTAAACTCTCTTTCATTTGCATTATTTAGCGTATTATTTTCAACTCTGTTTTAAGTAGTTCGGTAGTTCTAGTGTTAAATAAACAATTTTCGAACATTGGCAATTCCACTACAGGGCTGCCTTCGCGTAGGACGTTTTAGTGATTTAAATGAAGAACCGATAGACAGTCTCTGATTCCTGTACCAACGAAGTAATGAATAAACGAAGTTATTAACTAAAATTTTCACTAAAAGTCAGTTTGTTACTTCAAACCGTGATTTTCTTCCTCCCTTTGGAATTTTGCACTTTCTTAACATTTCCCTATTTTTGTAAGCAATCTGTGTAACTGTGCACATTGCTGAAAGTACGGCTATATCCTCCGCGCGAGGGTGGCTAAAAACAAACCTTTGGTTTGGTTATGTCTCTGCCAGGAGTGCTGGCCAATGGTAACCGGGCCGGGAAGGATACTTTCTTACAAAAAATACTTCAAATCTAAGCTCGAACAGCACACGCCAAGGGATGCGCGGCCAAGGGAGGGCTTAGTCTTTAGTATGAGAACTCTGGATGCCTGCCGTCTTCCAGTTTCAATTCAGACTTCCGCAGATGACTTACTTTCCTGACTACTCGTGAAAATTTCATGGGTTCCGAAATTTCAAGAAATAAAGAGCGCGATGCTACTTCGAATGTATCAGATGCGACAAATACCATTAGTGCAGCCACAGGGCCGCACAATCAAGATACCGCATGCAGACTCATTAGTCACGCCATGGAAAACCCATTTATCCCAGTTGAGGGGGCCGGAGAACATGAGTGCTATCGGCATACCGCTCGGGGCAAGTGGTCTGGCCAGGAAGGCAGCTTCTGGGCCATGTGACCCCGCCGAAGTAGCTGTTTCCGAGGAAATTCCAGTCAATTAGGAGAAAAAGTGCTTTTGATTTTGCGCTCGCTGAAGAGGAACAGCTGCTTCGGGCTTATGTGATTCGGTGCTACTTCGATCAGAGTCCGAGCCTGAGCGATGAGAAAGTCTTGGCGGCGATCGCCATGCAAAACCCACCCACTGTCAGAGGATGGAAAGTGACCTTTTGTCGG
>QYTT01088960.1:1227-12418 GCA_006980735.1 Dasypogon diadema | reverse complement strand
TTGATTTGTCCAAATGTTGGGGGGGAGAGGGGGGGGAGAGGGATACGATGGTGCAAATGTAATGTCGAGTATATATGGAAGAGTACAAGCCCTTATAAAAGAGCATGCGCCAAATGAATAGCCTCGCCTAGAGTTTCCCAGAGGTTATAACAGTATGCTTACTATTTTTGACCCTACCGGTTACAACCGCAACAACTGAAAGAAGCTTTTCTAAATTAAAACTTACTAAAAATTATGTTAGAACTTCTTTGGGACAAGAACGTCTATTGGAGTTAACAAAATCAATACTGTCCATAGAAAAAGAAGAACTAGAGAAACTAAAATCTTCTTTAGCTTTGGACGATATAATAAATACGTTCGCCGAAAAAAAGCAATGAAAGTACATATTTAACCACTTAGACTATTTTTTTAGAGTTAGGTTTAAAAAACATATTAAAATATGTGTTGATTGTTGTTTTTGTTATTTTCTAATATATTTTGTTTATGAAAGTATTTTTATTTAATTGCCGAAAAAGGGCCCCCAAGAAATGTTAATACAGGGCCCATTCAGGGCTAGTTACACCACTGCTTCCCTTCCTTTTTTACCATTGAAACAGCAATTCACATGTGAAAAAACACCTTTTGATGTCTCTTGGCTTCACTTCGTATGGCACCCAATTTCTTTGCTTTTGAACCATTTCCATTGACTTCAAACTTCTAAAGACGACCATTACGGTTACACTTACAGCTTCGGTCATTTTTTCCGAATTTGAAATATGCTGTTGCTGATTCTTAAAGCCTAATGACGGGGCTTTCGTAGAAAGTTGGCTTCAGTATGAGACGAAGACGATGATTTCTGGTGTTCATTACGCCATCTTTGGTCAATCCCCTAAAATTATGTTTAGCACTCAATAAATTGCTGGTGCCGCAATGATATTTTCAGCTTCGCTTTTACATCAGTTTTTCCCTAAATTAATAATATATGGCTTTTTCCATCTTCGGGCGTTAAGTGGATTGGTGGTTTGTGAGGATTGGGGGCTCAGTTGCATTACTTCGCTCTGGTAGTCCTCTAGGTTCAATTCTTGGTCCACCCGTATTCAATTTATTTTTTCCTGCTGCAGTATTCTTCGTGCACAATACTGCAGCACTTTCCTGGACCCTGTTCGAATTCATCAGCACAGCTCTAATAATGGTATTTTTAGTTTCCATGAAAAGAGGATACTGTGAGAGTGTTCTAAGCCCCCACAATCGAACTGCAATGCTTTCAGGATTCAATAATGGACATGTCTTCCGATTATCTTCCCAACTACAATTTTTCAGGCGGAAGTCTTTCTTACCTTAATTACTTTTTATGATAACCGGTAAAATAAAATGACAATTTTTTGGCTTTATAAACAAAAATTATACGAAAACCATTTTCTCGGCCAAATTATAGGATGAAAAGACTCAAAGGATTACTATGTCGTTAAGGACACATCAACTCCTTGATGTAGAAAATCGTTTTTCACAGCATCGCACTAATCTGTTCGTTTCTAAAGCAGTGAAGGAACAATGGAGCGAAGAAAACAGGCAGAAAATCGAGATATGTTTCATCCGTTATCGTCTTAATTGTAGGGTTGTCTTGCCATTACTTTCAGTCACCATCAGCAAAAGTGTCCTCTGGTAGCTACCCATTTACAACAGTCTCAAATTGACTGTCTGTGTCCTTCTTTAATCTTTAATCCCCAGAAAATTTTGCACGACATAGCATAGCTTTTTTTGCTTACCTCTAAAAGGAGCTTTTTCCCCACTATGTATACGGGTCATGTCTCATGTGGGTGAAATGGTCTAGGAGGTTCTATGGTATACGTCATTGGGTAGCTGCCACTGCTTTCTCAAGTATTTTTCTTCTCGTTATGTCCTCGAGGTGATAGTCATTTAGTTTATTGTTATTCGCACTTTTTACGAGCAGTTTTTCCTTCCGTCATCGTTGTTCATCCCCGGTTTTGTGCCTATGAAGCGCTATTTAGGGTGATTCAACCATGGGGATATACGGAGAATTATGAGCGGCATTCTATAAACGAAACTCGTCCAAGGATGAATTAGGACTTTATGAATAGCAAAAAACATGCTAGATAACGGCGAATATATTCCGGTATCAATATCTTTTATGGGATTGATTTTTTCTTGTAGCCTATTATCATTTCATTTGCTCCAATGCCGAGGCGTACTGATTTCCGGGGTTTTATCGTACAAATGCCTCACAAATCTCTGTCCTGTGATAATGGTGGGTTGTTACGAACTCTTTAAGATCCAATTTGTGACAGGATTTCGGAGGAATTTACTTTGGATTGCCCGGGATGGGAAAAAATTCGTGCGGAGAGTGCTTTCCATAAAGACAGATCTGTGCTCTGAGCCCTTTACAAACTAAATTGGCAATTGATTACACTTCCTTCTATCTGTAATGGCATACATCTCCTATTTATGTATTCATTGTCGATGAACCTACATACTTAAATCGTTAGTAATTCGAGTGGATTATGAAAAGGATTTAAAGTACTTTTACAAACGTTTAAGAATTGATACAAGCTATGCGAAAAACTCACCTAACTTTCTATACGAGATAAATTTCCGATGAGTCTTAGCACTGGTCGTTTCTAGAACGCATCTCCATATTCACCTATTGACCTGCCTGCTTAAGAATAGCGGCGACCATGAACATCAAAAGCATGGCGGCCTTGAAGGCTGTTTTGATTCTATTACCCGTAGCCATCCAGACAAAATAATAATTATTATAATTAATTATAGTTAATAATTAACTATTTTACCTCTGTGTCCATAAACATATAGGTGAAAGGTGGATCGCGACAAGTAAACTTCTAGTTTGAAACCTGAAACCAATGGAGCAAGAGAGAAGGTGGATTCTGGCATGGAGGGCTGAACAAAAACGCTCTCTCAAATCCCTACTTTTGGGCATTATTTTATCATTCACGTAACTGAAACATGGTTTGACTGGTACAGGATGTATTCGACGCTATTGTACCTGGTCACCGGCAAGTTAAATTAAATTAGATTCCCTGCAAAGGGCTTTCCCCTTGATATGATCTTAGCCTTTAGGACCTTTGACGTTGATGTTCAAAAGAAATATTTGTAGCAGTGGAAAAACCTGACTGGAGGAGTATTAACGCTTTCCTCTCTAGGGTGAGTAGTTCTCTTTAACGGATCAAAACCAACTTATTGCTGATATTGCGAAGACTAATATGCCAAGCAATCCGTTTTTCCATCGTTAGAGTTAGAAAAGGCGGAGACGACGACGTAATTTCTATCAGGTTGTTTGGCCTTCTAAAAATTTGAAAAAAAAGATCTCTTTCTGTTGCTGAAACCACTAAAAGATACTCCATTTCGGATCATCCTACACTTCATAAAGAGGACAGAATGAGTTATGCTGTATCTGGCAGAGACCTATGTAAGTGGTACTAACCCCAGTCCTCAGTGCACCGACTCGTCGACATCATTATTTGAAAAAGTGTGGCAAAGTACTGGCCGTTGTACGTTGTTTAGTAATTATATGACCTGTAAAAGTTCCTCACGAATCAAAAGAGAACCAGTCTAAAATAATCATAACATATTTACCAGAGGAAACCCACATAAGATATCTTACAATTAATCCAAGACACACCTTTAGTGATTTCCATAAAATGTTGATATATAGTAAATCAATTCCTTCAAACAACTGCAGAGTAGCACATTTGCTTCAGGAAATTGAATTCCAAAATTCAGTTGAAACATAATCCAAACCTACGCCAGGTATCCAAAACACAAATAATCCCAGTCTATAGGAAGGAAGGAAGTTTTCAACAACTGCATTTTTCCATAAAATATTCCTAGTCTGGTGCTCACATGGACACATCCTTTACACGTCCATATGTGACTAGAGATATTCAAGGAAGAGGAAACTACAGCATCATGTCAATTGCATAAATCATTTCCACTATCAAAATGGAAAATTGAATGTTACAAAATTTCCGACTGCCACAATCCAGTTCGATTCTCCTGTTCAGAATGTTTGAGGATTCCCCCCCCCCCCTTTTCTCAGCTGCTGACCAATGAATTTCTATTTCAGGTCACGGAATAGAATCGCATTTTAAAAGTAATGTATCTGGATATTAAAATTGATATCTTTGCCAAGAGTATAGATGCCTTGTACTACTGTGCGACTGGACCACAATGTGCTGCATTGTTCCTTCCCGAAACTCTCCAGCGGTTTCGAATAGTTTGCCAAAATCAGCACAAGCAGCACAAGTGGGGGGGTCAATTTGTTTCTTTTGTTATATTTTCTGCGTCTATGAATTTTTTACAAGAAATTTATGACGCCGTAAATTCTCAAAAGTTAAATGTTCGATCGTGATTCAATAAAATCCCGTGCAACTGTGCATGTTACAAAGCACGAAGGAATTTCTGAATGCTGAACTGAATCATTTTGCAGATTCTATTTTAGTTGAAAAGGTACCCACTACCCAGATCCTTTGAAAGTGAATAGGAGTTTAGTTCATTCGTTTTTATGCTTGCTATAAATTCGTCCCCCAAATATATTTCACAAAAGGATTAAAACCCCTTTGAATAGTTCGAGGTTCTCCTTGTCCCGGAATTTCTCAATGTTTAGCAAATTGGACGAAAAAGGTTTAAGCACAACTACTTAATTAAACTGCCTTTATTCCACATCACACTCAACCAATTCCGCTAATGTCCTTTAAACGTCTGCCGTCAACTACATAATAGGCATCTATTACTCTCTCCAGGGCACTTTCATACCCCATCATTTACGATTTCTGTACTGCTTTTAACAATAACTCCCTTTTCATTTGTACTCTAGATACCATCCGTAAATAAGGGACGTTCTTCAAGGACTTCAATTTCCGAAGTAAGTCATTTTGACAATGAGATCCCGATGAGTAAACTTCTGAATTGGATGGTGGTAAGGGGCAAAGGTGAGTGAAATGAACAAATTAAGTTGAAGAACACCAATTTTAATTAAATTGCCCAAAAGATTCTAGAACCCTTGCAAAAGTGAGTGGGATCTGAGGAGGAATTCGGTTTTAAGGATCTTAGGAAACTTAAACCCACAAAGATGTAGAGGGTAATTTTAAGGTATCAACAAAGATCTAAAGTAATTGCCATCGCACTGATTAAAAATTGAAATAAATTGAACACTTAATAGTTAGGGTTTCCACTGACTTCATCCTGTCAAGGATGGTGATGGGTATCGGACTGACTTCATTTCAATAGATAGAAGTAGCGCAGCTTTTCAATAAATTCTAAAGAGATAGAAAAATTTGTTGATGTACATAATTTAAAAATGTCAGAAGTTATTAAAGTTCTGATGTTTTATGAACGATTCACCTATATCGTATTGTATTGTGGTCATCTGGTTCTGCTCTTGCCTTTCGAATTGGATCTGTAGTTGAGAAATATGAATAATGACACCAGTTATATGAGGGAAACGCTTACGGCACTTGAAAATGTGGACATGTGTTAACCTTTTTTACTCTGCAAAGATACAGTCCTGGAACTTGTGGTGAAATTAATGAATAAATGTTGATTTTGTTTCTGTCCCAATTTAGGACACTTGTTTTAATATGGATATGGCTCCCACAGAATTTTGAAGTTGTATTTAGAAACCTATGTCAGTGTTCCTAGATGTAAAGCCCAATTGATCTTTCGAAGCATCCTCTAATACAGTTTTTAACTACTATATTATATTGCTTCCTACAATTCTTTGGTAAAAACAGTATCATTTTTGTTTTGATGTGACTCAATATATATCAGTGGAAATACTACTTGTGTGAAATACTAACTTTTAGATCTAGCAGGTATTCGACATATATCACCCTACTTCGTATTTCAGAGCATAGTTTAATTCACGACTCAACTCTACATAAAAAATTGGTGCTTTAAAGCGAAGACCTAAGAGTTGTACTGACCTTAAAGCGGATTCCTTTGAGTGTTTTTTCTGAATACTGTTCCAAGTTAATATTTGATTTAACACAATACATATCAAAATTTTGTCGCATTTCTCAAGTAGCACAGATTTCTGATTTTAGGCTGCGACTACGTTTATTCAGATAACTCAAGCAGCTATTTAGCAACAGCAGCTTTTGAGAATAACTATTTTATAAGGTCGTGGCAACGTCTTTCGATCTAAAAGGGAGGACTGATTTTTTGCTGATACTACCCTGCCGGAGCCTTTAGGCATTGGATCTTGCAGCAAGGATACTTAGCTGACATAGCGTTTTGAGAACATTGATGCAGCAACATTTCATGGCTGCCAGTTTGCAAAATAAAAGAAAAATTTTAGCAATTTTGCTGCGAAATACTGTAGATAATATAGCTGAATTTTTGTTTACATTTAAGTTATATACGGCCGTATACGGCTGAGCTAACATGCATTTAGCAGAGTTTGTAACTTTTGGAAATGAAAAGAAAACAGCTGATTTTATTTCCTACTTTCAACTTTTTTTTTATTGTGAAGGGCTTTCTCCAGGTATTTTCAGTTGAATTCAGTGATATCGCCATTTTTCTACTACAAAGGAACTGAAGATTTTAATTTTAATATTTTAAACTTACTAACTTACTCCCGCTGAGGTTTGAACTCGGACCCTCGACTTGAGAAGCATGCATCCTATCCACTAGTCTATCGAAACTTTTTCCTAAAACTTCTTTTAAATGTGTTTATAGCTTAATTTCAGCCATTTTTCAATCGCTAGACCATTTTGTTGTAAATTCAGCAAAATTTCAGCAATAGAGATTATATCTTTAAAAAACAAGCCGTTATTTCCACCAAATAGCTGCTAACTTGTTGAAAGTGTACCAAATTTTCAGCAAAATAGTTGCAGTTCCTAATAAGTTCTCCATAATTTAAAAGCACTATTAAAAGCTCTAATTCACATTACTCGCGTTACACAGAATTATCAAATGACTCATATGTCAAAGATGGTAGAAGGTTGCAATTTCAGATTAGAATGATATAGTAGTAAAATTGTTTCTTTCGACAGCCAAATGTCTGTATTCAAGTCTTTTAGCAGCCAGGGCTTTTATTAGAAAAATTGCTGCGAAAGCAGACAAAGTTGTGGTTAGCAGAGAAGTTATTTTGTAGACAAAATGAAAAGTATCAAATAAGCTGTTATCAGGCAAAGATTAAGCTGATATTTGTTCGCCGATACCAATAATACAGGAAAATATCTGTCGCAGCAAGAAGGCTTAATCCCGGATTCCTGGCGTAAGGCTGCCATCCCCAAAATATAAGCAAAGTTTATTGTACAAGAAGTACAATAACATTCTTATTTTCATTCTATTCAATTCTTATCAATCCAAATTCTCTAGTATCAAATTTCATATTCTGTAATTCTCATTAGCAATCAGCACAAGTTGAATCAGTACAAATTCCACAAATTAAAACTGCTGACAAGAATTAATCAATAAGCACAAAATTGAAACTGCTGATAATTCATGAATTAATCAAAGAAAATTCGTTCAGGTGTCTGATTGCTGATGAGAAAAAATTTATTTACTGCGATCGCAAAAATTTTTATGCGATCACAAAAAATTGCTTAGTTGTAATTTTTTCGTCTATAAAAATCGAATATTTCAATAAAGTTATACAGTTTTACGGGAGGAACGAAATAAGACTTTTCTTCGACTATCCGCTTGTGAGTCTGCAAGTGGCGTTCCTTCCCTAACATTTATGAAAAAGCCAAATTATCTACCTACTTTGCTGCTGTTACGCTTTGGTAACTAAAAATGACTTCAAGAATTCAGCACCACCTTGATTCAGTTAAACACAGGCTGACGCAACGTTTTTTCAGCTCAACTTTGGCTGCAAGAGCCAATTTGTCCATTATGTGCTACTTGGGTTGCTAAATCCAATAACATTGTTATTTATTCTAAGGTTAGGGCACATAGAGAGCATCCTTGTAAATAATTATAGCATTCGACTTATCTGTGTTGAAGATCAAATTATTCCTAACTGTCCAGTCGTAAGTGCTGGCCAAGTCAGCATTTAGAAGTTCTATAGCCTCCTCCATTAATTGCTTAGGTCTAGATTCTATACTCTAGAAATATAAAGTTGAAAATCATCAGCATATAAGTGATAGTTTGAATATTTAATAACCGAGGTTAAATTGTTAATAAACAATGCGAATAACA
Organism: Dasypogon diadema; assembly: GCA_006980735.1. Taxonomy (NCBI): domain Eukaryota; kingdom Metazoa; phylum Arthropoda; class Insecta; order Diptera; family Asilidae; genus Dasypogon; species Dasypogon diadema. Next base: position 4,258 of record QYTT01088960.1, on the reverse strand, counting down.
GAGGTCCTAGAATAGACCCTTGGAGGACACCATTAAATATACGAAGAAAATTGGAAAAGCTCTGTCTCCAGCAAACCTGCTGCTGTTATCCACCATGGTAAAATCTGGTTAATTTATACGCAGGAAGGGAGAATTCAAAAAGAGTAATGAGCTTCTTTTGACAGTCTTATATGATCTACCATATCAAATGCTTTTGAGAGATCTAAAAGAAGGAGAAATATTTAACTATTATTGGCCTTTGCATGACGAATATCAGTAATTTTAACAAGGGCAGTAGTGCAACTATGCTTCTGTCTGAAATCAGACTAATGTGACGACAAGAGATGTTTTTCTTCAATAAAATACGATATCTGATTGTGCAGCACTTTTTAAAAAAATTTTGAAAGAAACGAAAGAATAGAAATGGGGCGAAATTCTGATGTGCCTGCTTTTTTAGGAATTGGGATGATTTTATTAAAAATCATGGGCTATATTAATGAACTCAGTTTTCATTAGTTTCAGTAGATCATAAAAGATCTTTTCAGGTCGAATTAGCTCAAGGACCTATTGGCCAGACGACGAATTTGACATTTGTCCAAAGCATTTTTCCTGAAAACCTTAATTTTTCGAAATATTCCATCGCACTTTTGCAGACATTATTTTCAAAAATATATATACAAGGTGTGCTGTATGATTATAGGAGCTTAAAGTAGACTTCAGTTTTCATTAGTTTCAGTAGATCATAAAAGATCTTTTCAGGTCGAATTAGCTCAAGGACCTATTGGCCAGACGACGAATTTGACATTTGTCCAAAGCATTTTTCCTGAAAACCTTAATTTTTCGAAATATTCCATCGCACTTTTGCAGACATTATTTTCAAAAATATATATACAAGGTGTGCTGTATGATTATAGGAGCTTAAAGTAGACTTCATTCTAAGAATAAAGAACGTCAAAGTTCTGGGTCGATTTTAATTTGTTTCATAATTGCAAAATACTTTCAAAATACTTTCAAATTCACAGGTCTACAACTTTAAAACAAAATAAAAACCGCTTTACAACTTTTACGTTTTTTATTCTTACAATTAAGTCTACTTTACACTCCCGAAATTTGAGCATAATTATAAGTTTCATATGGCAGCCCTCTGAAGAAATTCATTTTCTACCAGGATATGTTAATTTTACTAAAGCATCTGTATGCCAAATTTTATCCATCTACTTCATAACATTTTCGTTTTAAAAGGAAAAATCGATTTTTTATTTGCCATAGCTGGAAGTTTCATATGGCAACCCTATGAAGCAGTTTTCCAAATTTCCCATTTTTGAACACGGTATTTTATTTTTCAGAGGGAACACCACTGTGATGGTCCCGAAAAGGGCCCTATTTTACAATTTTTTTAAAACTTAGTGAACTATTTAAGGACTGCGAGAAAGATATGTTATCAAGGATACTTTAAAGTATATTTGTGCAAATTTTTACTAAAAAAATAATTAAAATTAAAACGGATATGTATAAGAAAATGCCGGTCCGTAAAAAATTCCTCTCCCAATGGTTGTGTCGATACCTCCGGTATGGTTCAACTGAGAACTAAATGCCGAATATACTTTTTATTATTATGAACATTAAATTTTTAATGTTAGAAGATCATAGCAGGCTTAGGCTTTATGTTGTACATATATGAGTCAACAAAAAGAGAATTTGACAAAAGAGAGGCGAGAGGAATTACTCCGAACAAAGCAGGTACGATCAGCCGGGAACAGCCGTATTACCTGCACCCACTAAAAAGGCTAAAACTTCGTCACTTTTACGAATTTTGACATACAAATTTTGTGGACATATTCTTGAAAGTACGTATTTTAGGATAATGCAAAAAAAAACAAAAATCGGATTTTTGATCTCCCCCACAGTGGTTTTCCCCCTTAATAAGGTATCTGGCTACCAAATTTTAAGCCTCTATTTCAAAGCGTTCTTGGGATAACGCGCGAACAAACAGACAGACAGATGGACTGACAGGTGGATATCTATTAAATGATTCCTTTTCATCTCCCATTAAGAACAATATATTTATATAAATTATTTCTGTGCGTCATGAGTATCTTTAAGCGTTACAAACAAATACCTCACATCATCTAGGGTATAAAAAGAAAACAAGATAGAAATTAAATATGGTCCCTGCCGAAAGAGTAACCTCAGCTTACGGTATTAGCCCTAAAAGCCTTTAACTATTAGAATTAACTTTGTACATGTTGTAAACTGTTTTCATTATGCTAAAGTTACTGCCACTATTACACGCCGGTGGCCGAACGAACTGAGGCGCACATTTGCAGATTTTCTCTTCGGTCGGCGTGGGTTTGAATCCCGCACAGCACATGGCGATTTTTCTGGGTACCAGTGGTTGTCGTAATTCTACTGATAAGAATTGTACTTGCGATGCTACTGGGATGTAGTAGTAATAATTTCATGCCAAAAATTGTAGCTCACTTGCAACATTTGTCAGGGTAAAATTTCCCAATCTCCTTTTCCGTAATTTCCTTCTGTCTAAGCAGTGCTATGTGCATTATAGGGTTACTGTCCCCTATGCTTAGGCAACACCCTAAAAAAATAGAATACCTCCCGATGGAAAGGATAAATACTGTAACATTAGTTAGTCTACACACACTTACGGAGAAGCAGATATGTAAGTCTCTTTTTAAGGCAATGAAATGCCTACCTAACAAAACCAAGACGCACGTGACTAATTTAGCAATTAACCTTATTCCCCTAACATCCGTCAACTTGTTTAAATCGTCCTTTTCTATTAAAGCAAAGGATATGAATCTGACCATGACGCGTAGATAGCTGCTTACTCCCTCTCTCATCCATTAATTCAGAACTCTTTCTTTCGCATCCTTGAGTTATCCATGCCACAGAAAATTGTTAACGTAAATCCCACTCCCAAAACATTTTTTACTGGGTAATTCCTGTTCTTCAAGGTCCATCAATTTATATTAAGCACTGAATAGCGATAAAAAGGGCACGTCCATCCATCTTAAAATTTTTTCCCATTTGAACG
>QYTT01088958.1:73053-84458 GCA_006980735.1 Dasypogon diadema | reverse complement strand
ACAAGGACTTGAAATTGAAGGAGATTCAGTATTACATTGACAAAGGTTTGTACAAGTGGGTTTTTACTTTGTGCTTTCTTGCTTGTCTAATTTCGAGGTTATGTTTGGCGGCGTCCTTGTTTAAGAATGTCGGGGAGCTTAGAAAAGAGTTTTTAGATTTTATAGTTCTTTAGAAATGTATATATTATGTCTTGTGTATTTTAAGCTCAGTTGACTAGGCAGGTGGTAAATTGATATTTTTTTGCTGGTTATTCGACTTACGGTCGGTCTGAAAATGTCCTTACTACCCCTGAACCAGCTGTGAATTTTCACAGAGTATCGCCATTCTCTGTAGTAACATTTTCCCAATATATTTTCAGTATCACGCATGGATCACACGGACAACGACTGTATTTTAATTAGTGTCCTGTCTCATGGGGAACTCGGCTATATTTATGCTAAAGATGTACAATATAAATTTGATTCGATTTGGAATTATTTCACTGCCAATAATTGTCCAACACTGGCCGGAAAACCAAAATTGTTCTTTATTCAAGCGTGTCAGGGGGATCGTCTAGATGCCGGTGTGCTGTTATCAAAGACTGAAACAGACGGAGAATCAACGATGAGCTATAAAATTCCAATTCACGCTGATTTTTTAATAGCATACTCAACAATTCCAGGTAAAACAGATTTTGCACCTCTACTTAGTGCCCCCACTCATTTTTCCACCATTACTTTCTCTTTTTTTTCTCCTTCGTGCAGGTTTTTATTCTTGGCGTAATACAACAAAGGGCTCCTGGTTTATGCAGTCTCTGTGCCACGAACTCAACACTAACGGCAAAAAACTAGACATTCTCACACTACTAACCTTCGTATGTCAGCGTGTCGCTCTCGATTTTGAGTCCAACACACCTGATTGTCCAATGATGCATCAGCAAAAACAAATTCCATGCATTACAACCATGTTGACCAGGATATTACGTTTCAAGGACAAGTGATAAATCCATATCCCGTTCTATTTATCGCTGTCATTTCTCCCCTCTTCCTATTTTCTCTCTTCCCCCTACTCCCATTAGTAATTAAGAAATCCTGTGAACTCTGAATGTGTAGAAATTATTGGATTTGAAAGTGATTTTTCAAGAGTATTTTTTTGCATTTCATAGGGTGATTATTTTGCAACACACCTTAAATTGTTCATTCTATTGGAGTAGTTGCCATTTGCTATAAAAAAAGATTTCGTATTTTTCTTTGTTTTTTAAGAACAAAAAATATATAAAGCCCGCGACATAATGTTCAGGATTTCCGACACAGAAACGCTCACTACGATTTCACATGCAAATTAATTGTGTACGGCGTACTGAAGTGCTTCTTCCAATTCTCCATGAACGAGAATGAGAATTTCCGCATCGGAAACTGAACTAGTGTGTCGCGAGCCTAAAACTAAAGCAAATATCTATTTTTTTTTTATTGTCCTCCCTCTACATTTTCCATTCCAGTGAATATCTTTAAGGACTTCGATTGATTATTCATTCTTGGGCGTGATTCCAAAGGCACAGTACTGGGATACAAACAGTGGACGTAATTTTGTTTTTATTTATTTACTCTTTAGACAAATTTATACAAAAAATAATACGAAAATAAATTACAAAAGAAAATCCCTTCAATGTTGCGTACATTGCTGTTGCATGTCATCATCGTCTCTTGCTCAACATTAGAAAAAAAAAAAATTATGAAGAAAGCAATAAAGGATGGAATAAAATACTGTTAACATAACACGAAAACAAATTTCGAAAAAACATTCAACATTTCTCTCATTTAGTCCCGTGGCTTCCGATGATTTTCTATTTCTGCTTTGTTCTCAGCTTTAATTTTTTTTCTCCTCGGGCTCCGCTTTAACTTCCGGATACTCCAGTTTTACGCCATCTTCACAAGTGAACACTGGACAACAGAAAGGGAATGGTGCAGTTTTGTTCGTCTTATCTGTGTCCAATTTGCATTTGTCATTGGCAAGTGGAAGTGGTCCACAGTCTTCAACAAGTTCCAAGAGCCTGCAAAATTAGTTGGTGAGTTTGTGTGTGTGTATGTGTGTGTGGGAGGTGGGGAAACCGGTCTACCTACTTTGGGGGATTGTCTTCAGAAACGACACAAGTTGAACGACCACAGAATGGTGTCAGTTCCCATGTTTTACCGGGTTCAACTGTTGCACATCGTGTTGAGGCAAAGCACATGCCGGGGAAATCTGCAAATAAAAAACAAAGACCGATATGTATATTAGAGAGAATTTGAAGGGTCAGGAGGTCTGTGAGGAAGGGGAAAGCACGGTAAAACCCTATGCTTTTGCGGAGAATGTAGAATTTTCCAGAGTGTAATGTAACCGATCAACTTGGACCTGGTTATCGTCCACTGCTTTATCTGGCCAGATGCCTGCATACACAGCGTTGTCTCCAATTGGCGTGTGGTTTCACATCTGTGCGAGACTGTGCTCAAAAGCAGTTTCATTTTCCTTTTGCGACACACTAAGCCACTGCACGATGGTCGCTTAATTGGGTCATCTGTGTTTCGTCGCAGCAGTTTAATACCTCACCTGGGCTTTTACCAGCCATAAAATCTTTTCTTGTATGCTTCAGCGGCTGAGTTGAGAAGGCACGGGTCCGGGTGTGGTCTACTCTAGTTTCTTTTTCTTAGAAAATTTGCTCAATGCGATTTATTTAGTTAAAATGAGGATCAAGCTGGTCTTATTAGTTTTGAGTAGAGGACAGACCGATTTTATTTCGTGTTCGAAGTTTATTGGATGTGCGGAGGATGATACATGAAGAAAAAAGCACACAACAAAGGAATGCACATTTACAATTTTGGAAACTCACTTTAAAACAAGTCGCTCCGAAATTGGTCTGGAAGTGGTGTAGAAGTTGATGCGGGGCCAACAAGGTCACCAAAAAATGGTGATTGAAGTATGAGATGGAAAAAGATTAGCTGCTGAGGAAAGTGCTTAATAGAAGCGAAAGACACAAAAAAACTTCTAGTGGAAATGAAGATCATGGCCAAGAACAAAGATGAAAGCTTATGGAGCAAGTTTGTCGCGATGCTTTCAAAGGAAGTGACGAGGGAAATGGTGGCTAGGAGGGGTGGAAGCTAATAGCGAAACCAAAACTTTAGATTAAGGGTGAAAAGGCTCTTAAAACAACGAAAAGGGAGTTCCAAAAGTAGTGAAGATGCAGGGGAAATTATTCGAGAAGAGTAAAGAAAACATCAAGGAACAAATGCTTAAAGGGCGAAAAATGCTGCTCATCACCAACCCGAAGAAAAAATCTCTTTCCTACAGAGGCACACTTTTCAGCAAAAAGTTTTTTTAAGAAGTTCGTAGGATGGCAGAAACCGTTAAAAAAAGCTATCACCCAATTTAGCACCTGTAAGCAACTTCCCTTCTGCTCCAACCGTTACTAGCTTCACTGCGTCAGCGGTGATGCCAATTTCTGTAAAGTATCTAAAGTGCCTGGTCACTTTTTTCTATTTCAAGGTGTTTCCCCCTTCCAAATCAAAACAAAAAACTACCAAACATGAAAACTAATTATTACGGCGTAACAATTACTTTGACGTCACTGGCCTCGGACTGTTTGTTTCATTATTTTTTTTCGCTTATTCGTAATTGCGCTCTCACCTTGACTACTGCTGCTGCTGCTGCTGCTATTGGATAGGCAAATCTGGGTCTGGCGCTTCAGGGTGTAGCAAAAGCGAAAGGAACACAAATTCATGTCGCCATATTCCTTCGCGCAGAGGGAAAATTAAAAATATATGCATATTGCATATTATTTTCACCACAGAATCGTATATGGCAGCTTTTGGAGCAGCATTTTAGCCCCTCATTACGTGATGATTTGTTGGCTCAACTTTCACTGCCCAGAAAAAGCTGTGGAGACAGCAACACATAAAACTCCATGTGGGGAGACATCTAGGGATGTGCTTGCGCAACAGAAAACATTCCCGTGAAAATGAAACCGTTGACGGTGGGATTAGAAAGTTCTGGCTGCTACAATGAAGATCGAAAGGGGGAATCCCCTGGTCATGACACAGACCAGAAACTCTTTAGGCTTGGAAGTTTCACACGTCTCAGTTTGCGGTATACACACGCAGAATTCATTGGACAAAAGGGGAAAGTCAGGTAGGTACAGATGGCGTTACATACCTCGAAGGACATCAGCAGGTATTAACCGTTTGTAGATCTTGATTCCGCTCTCTTCCTTCTTGTCCTCGGCCGGACGAACGACACCAGCCACAAGTGCAAGGCAAACGATTGCAACAACCGCCTTCATGTTATCTTCTCCGGAAAAGTTATATCACAAAAAAAAACAAAAAAAAGTTCGTAGTTTTGGTTCAACACAGCGAATCACACCTATATATCCCGTTATCCTCGATTTCTTTTCCTACTGTTGTTTTCGTTTGCTCCGAGTCGTGTTTAATCCGATTTTATTGAAACTATACGCTGCCTGCTTCGATTGCAGTCCGTTATTTTCTCTGGGGCGCAGAACCGGCAAGAGAAGCGAATTAAGTGAAAGTGGGCACCGAAATGAGTTAAAACTGGTACTTGCCAAGCGCTTTTATAGTGTAGAAAGGAAGTTGACCACCAGTGCACGAACGGCCGACGGAGCTATTGCGTCTCTATGTCTGCGTGGTGCCAAACGATCAGCCTTTTTCTGTTTTTTTTTTGTCTTCGATGGAGTCTGATGGCTCACCCCCACTCTCTACTCCCCCTGCATTAGTCAGAAATTTGTCATATACCATGAGAGATTTCACTTGTGGGCAGCTGACCGTGTGTGCGGATGTGTGACGGAAAGAGATCACTTGCAGATATGTTGATTGCGGCTGCGGCAAAGCAAACAATAGCTTTTTTTCTGGGGGTTTCTTCTGCGACAAGATCCAGTGGACGCGTTTGGAATATTAATGATCGCCGGGATTCGTGGTCAGCGGAAACCTCTGCATGGGGTAGATGTGATCACGCTATATACCGGTCACAAGACTCTGTTACACAAATTTTTTAATCCTGTCTCCTGGATCATAATTTCTTTGATATTTTCGGTGACTGCTGGCTCACGTTAAGCAACGTGCACGACAGGTTGCGAGAATCCACCAGACTACAACTAACACCACTAGAGATCATTGTTGAGCAAGGTTAACACTACCACCAGAGTATTAAACAGTCCCAATCAGAGTTGTTGGTCGGGCAAGATCTTACGAGGGGCTTCGACTCGGCTTTGATTGCAAAAGTGAAGGGTTCCCGCATGGATCAGCAGAAATTCTACACGCTGTGGGAGCAGCACCCTCTTTTTATTTCTGCATATTGCGAAAAATGAAACTGCAGTGGAAGATGAAATCCTGCTAGGGTCGAGCCCGGTCATTTTTCAACAGTCAGTGGCCTCATTCATGTGGCAATTAATCAGTGGGGGCTATATACCGCGTGCGGACACCGTCAAGGCTCCATGGGGGAGGAATTACGCTTTTTGAGCTCAAGGACTGTGTATGTGCACTTGCGGAACACTGGCCAATTTCCCATACGTCTTGTCTCTTAGGTAATTGCAACCGTTTTATACCTTGGCTTGTCCGAACGTGTAATGCCGGCATTAATCATCTCGGGCACTTGTCCATCCATTCAGAAGATGTCTTGAACATTGTTCAGTCTAGTTACCCCACAATAACCGCACACAACCTGTCGTCGAAAACTTTCGCCGCCACTTCTGTACGTTGCAGTGAAGCGCTGAGGTCCAGTATGCGTTGTTTTTTTTAAACCAAAGAAGCCGCTTGATTCTGATCAAAATTTTATGGAAAATTTATGTAGCGTGCAATACACCGCACATGCGTCTCATCCAAGCATCACAGTTTGCAGATGACTCAGACAGACTTTCCGGGGAATTAGTGAAACGTGAAGATGCCTTTCGAGCAAAGAATTGGGAGGTGGAGAAGGCGGAGCAAGGGGAGATGTGCAGCAACTGGAGAAATTTGTCGGCGACATAGCGCATACTTACATCATTGCGCGTGGCTGAAAAAATTTGCTTTTTCCGTGTGCCGCTCCCATACGAAATTGTGACTTTTTGAATTTGTGTGATGAGGATGCTGGGACTGACACGTTCGAACTTGTACGGGTCGTTTCGGGTCTTCCCCGCAAGGAACTGTGGCTTAAGCGCTATCCTGTTTGAAATATGCACCCGTTTTTCTGACCAATAAAGAAACAACTCGTAGCTGAAAACAAACGTGAATGGTGTACAACGAGTTCTTGTGTTTTTTTTTGTCCGAAGGTAAAGGAGCTGAGTATAGAAAGCTGTTCAAAAGTCGAAACGATCTCGTGACCAGTTTAATGATGCCAAAGCCGCAAAAAAAAAGAAAAAAATGCGCCAAATCTGGCCTCAAACAACCTCCAGCTCTATCGCACGTTGGTTATGAGTCATTTGTGCGCGCACCCAGGAAAAGAAGTCGCTACTAAAAAACATCATGGGGTCACCTCATGATTGAAACACATTTACTACAACAGAAACTGCATTTATACTATTTGGGTTCCGTGTACTGCGGGAGTAGTAGAGCGAAAGTTCATGTTTACACTTCATCGTACGCAAAAGAAGTTTATGTAATTTCCAAAAAGCTGTCCACAGCGTCATGGTACCCCTCCACCCGAAAAATCGGTAATTTTTACGGCCCACCGCCCTCGTCCAGTTGTACGATGAGGGAGGCGGCGGACAATAATTGCTATTTCTTGAAATTTTTAAACCACGGACAAAAGGCATATCCATCCACACAAAAGTCGAATGCTAAAGTTGGAAGAGTGGGAGCAAGATCGGAGGAGGTTATAACGAATTCAAGTCGTGCACAAAAATGATAAAATCATAAAAACTCCGTGTCCTCTGAACGTGACTGGAGTTGGGATGAATTTAATGACAACAGTGTTGTGTCCTATGCCCTCCTAAGGAAGCTCTCCGCGTAACTGTATATAGACAACTCTGGAGCTTAAAAAAGGCGGCCAATTAGTGGCAGCATGTACACCCGTATTATTCCCACCTGGTGGTGGCATCAAATCAAGGGCAAGTGACTAAGAGCCAACAATCGTTGGAGCCTGGTGACCGTATGATTCCATTCCTTCGTCCCCTCAGAGACTTTTAGTCGCGCAAACAAATCGATCCGATGGGAGGAGTCGTATTTTTGTTGCGTAACTAACCGATTTTCCGGCTTGACTGCTTTCCTTCATCCAGCACCAGCACACCAACCGATTACCCAAAGTTGTCACAAATTTCGTAGCATCGCCGTCACATACAGTACCACTCCGGGGTTGTGCTGCACTGGTCTTACCGTTCCCGATTTATTTGGATAGACGGCTTAGCTGCCGTTGCATGGCACCGACTCATACATGCCACGTACCAGTCTGACTGCGGATGACTTTCTTAAAGCCCCCATTAATACATTGAGTGGAACTTGAAGCTAATGCAGGACATCCTTGACCCAAAGCAAATTAAACAATCGGATTTCTATTCATTTGCAACCGTCTACCTCTGCGAAAATTTAAATTGAAACCATTTTTCCCAGGAGAAAAACAAAGGACTTGAACGCTCGCCAGACGACGAACCTGACCGTTGCTGGAGTAGCTGTAAAAGTAGTGCGGCGACGGTGCCAATTTAAAATAATTATCAGAAAACTTCTAGAAGCGATTGTTGGCTCCTTTCTCTTCGCCCCTCACCAAGTTACTGGATTTGAAGGTCTTTTTACACTCCTCTCGGCTGCACACCGATGACTTAAAAATGTGCCCGCGTTCTTTTTTATGGTCATAGCGCGCGCACTGGGCATAACCGAGCGATTAAATTTTTCCATTGCACATTAGCATAGAGTGTACCGCCTTTACGTAACCCTCCCCCTCCCCCTCCCCTTAAAATGCATATAGTATACGTCCGAAATGTTAGGAAATCAAGTTCAAAGTGCATGCGCATCAAAATCAATTGATGTGGAATTTTTATGACACTTAGAGGTGAAAATTGTTTCCGGAAATAGCGCCCGGAAATGATTTCCGGCCCATTACCACCACCATCCACTGTTGGACTAACTGTGTGGGTCGCAATAAAAATTTGTTCGCACGCATCCATCAGTCACGGTCAGCAGCATAACAGCACAACAGAGATCCATGCGCAAGCTGACTTCCGGATTTATTTCTGCGGAGATTTGGCTTGTGCGATGTAAGTTTGTGTCCCAACTTCCACCTATGAGAAAAATTCAATATCCTCTCCTCATTAGCAGAGGAAAAGGGGGTACATCTATTGCTCAGTTCCTTGAGTGCTTTCACTATCTTCTGTTGCAACGTGCTTGAGGTATCGATGGCGGTAGCGACGACGAAGGCGATTGCATGGGTCAAAGAAGGTAATTGAGGAAGATAGCGTCCAGTGCCAAAGGTCAACTTTAGAGTTCTCTTTGAGGAGCGGAAATCATGTGCAGAGTAATGAGATCAACGACTTTGGATACTTTATCAGAGGATATCTGCTAGCCAAGCATTTTCAGCTCCCAGCTGAAAAGATAACGGGATTTCTGATAAAGAAACACTTAATATGCGTTAAATTAGTTCATTTATTAATCCTTTCGCTACTTACACAAGGGTAAGCGGACCACTTCCACCTACCCCAGCTACCCACTTTAAACAACAGAGAAAAACTAAGCAATAACAAAAAAATCTCTAATCAACTTTTTTGGAAACTCTAGCACCAGACCCGATGAAACTGCTGCGTAACTTCTGCACCACTTCTGTGAAGATGATGGTCCCCAGAAAAACGAGAATTGTCCCAATCCAGTGGAAAATTGTGAATGGATTCCGGAAGTAGACAATTGAGAACAACAGAGAGACGAATTTTCGCAGGGTAACGACCAAAGTAACGGTCAGAGAAGAACATTCCGTGGTTAAGACGTACACGGAACTAATACAAATGTACTGGGTAAGGACGTTTCCGATCAGATGAACCCATGCAGTTGGCAGGGATATGCCGATGAATGACAAGGTCATCGAAGGACTGGCTGATGCTATCTGCATGTGCTGACTAATGTTGTTGTACATTAGGATGAAACCCGGAAGCGGTAACAGGTGCTGTAAGAATTTTTTTTAAACTAATTTCCAGCGGTTTAATGGGTTTATGAACGGTTACCGTATAGAACAGGGCCTCCCTTGGGTGTTTTCCATAACGTTTATACAACACCTCCTGATATATACCCATCCTTGCGGACACGAACAATGCAACGGTTAGTAATGTGATACCAAGTGTCCACCAGAAAAAAACTGAAAACTGAACTACCCCATCCTGGACTGTTTTGTGTTGATTCAGTTCAGGATTGCTGGTGTCCTTCTGAAATTGCGATCTGATGTGAATCACATGTGCACGACAGTACAAATCCTGCTAACTTACAACTTCACTCCCTGACACAATAGTACAAATAACAATTCCAGCTGTTATCATGAAGACAGACAGGTACTTGGATAGATCGTAGCGCTTCTTCAGGATGAGTATTCCCATGATCATGTTGGCAATCAGAGAGCCCTGAAATGTGAACACAAGCAGACTTGATTTTTGTCCGAGAGTGTGTGTTGTAGTCTTACCGCTCTGAATATCATGTGCAACGGCATTGGGATGTTAAAATCAAACGCGTAATTGTTACAAACGCTTGCCACAAAGAACATCACTACCAAAACGGAATAGTCCTTAAGGCCAATTTTCGGTTTTTGTGTTCCACATTTTGCTGTGAAAATGAACCCCTCTAAGGATATAAAAAAGAACTGGAGGAAGGTTATGAGATTCCCAGATCCTGGATCTGTTCTGAGAAAGGAAAATTTAGGAAGGTGCAAGACAGATCCAAAGTTTACTTACTTGACAAGCAATTCCAGAAAAACTACATTGCTACAACAGCCGACAAAGACGAAAATGATGGCGAAAAACGCTTTGGTGTTCATCCTGAGGATGTGTTTATTAAATTCTGAGAAGGATAGTTACAACACGAGGTGCAATTCATAAAACTATCTGGAATGGTCTTGGAGCATTCAATCAAATAACAGCAAGCAGTACTGAAATATTGAGCGAAATGTTACGATTTACGTCCACTGGAGGAAATATTCGGTCACCGTAGTAGCCTCTATGCGCTTCTGCCCCCACAAAGTTATATAAGTAGTCAGAATGTTTTATTTGTTCGTCTGCTACCTTCTGATCGAGAGAAAAATATCTTCCTCATATCTTTTTTTATTATATACTGAGAAAAGCTTACAATTAAGATTCTAGTGCCCTCAGTCGATCCAAGGTTATGTCATCGGAATTGTACAAGAATTGTGCGTGGAATGACGCTTCTAAGCAGCACAGAATTAACCTCCTTGAACGCGATACTTACTTTCCTCCAATTTATCATTTATAAGTGTTAAAATTAATAACCACTGCCCAATTTGTACTTTCCTAGTTAGTAAGAAATCCTCGACGACGTCGCTTGACAACTTCAAATATTGTGGGACGTATCTCAGGCCTGTTTGATGATTACTATACGCAAAAGCTAAAACTTAAGGCCAGGATACTGCTGAAAATAAATTCCCGGCAGGAATCACTTCAAGTTAATTAAGCTTAGTTAGATAATCCAAATTATTAACCTAAGGGCAGGGTCGAGTCGGAATAACAGCTGAATCAACCCCACGGAATAAAGGCCCAGTTACAATGGACGTAACGTAACGTAAAAGACGTAGTCGAAGTGTCAAAGTAATTTCTGAAGTACGAGTTTCTTCATAACTAATTACAATAGACGTAACGTAACGCAACGTTACGTAAAGTTCCGTAAAATCAGAAATTGGACGTAGCAAGACGTAACGATAGACGTCAAAAGTTTGTTTACAATAAAATTAGGTTATTCAGAGAAAAGTTTGGTAAGTAAATAGTACCGTACATGATTCAGAGTGTTAAAAACATTGAAGAAATTATTATATCTTTGTTATTTTCTATATTTTGTTTGAAATTTCTTCGTATTGTTATCAACTGTCAATTACTACAAAGCAAACGATTGTAGGGCTGATTAATGAGCCACTGTCCAGATTAATCGGGAAAACTTCGTACAATCTCAGGAAAACTGTCAAAGTCGCCCAAACTCGTCTGGACAACTTGGGCGGTCACTTCCATGACACTTCTCCTGAGTTTGCCTTAAGTCTAGAGCTTGGGCAAGAAAAGTTGACCGAGACTGACCGAGACTAAATCTGGCAGCCGTCAATGAACACATATCTGGGAAACTTCGTACGACTTCGTAGCGTTATTGAACACAGAAAGTTGACCGAGGTCGTCAGGAAAAATCCGGTTAGCCTCATTAAACAGACCTTATTAAGTCTATTATAAGCGGCCTACGTTAAGTTACGCCTTTTGACAGGTTGCTTACGTTACGTTACGTCCATT
>QYTT01088958.1:61136-71512 GCA_006980735.1 Dasypogon diadema | reverse complement strand
TTTTGTATGGAAAATTTCTGGGCCCAAGCTGTCAAACACGCACACATTCAGAAAATTTTTGGCTTCACCTAAGTTACATGGGATTTCTTATGGTGTTCCGCTCCTTCTCTGTTCTCTCCTCGAAGTTTTATATGGTAATTTTCTAGCCCAAACTGTCAAATATGCACACATACAGAAAATTTTTGGCTTCACCTAAGTTGCATGGGATTTCTTCTGTTGTTCCGCTCCTTCTGTTCTCTTCTCGAAGGCTACGACCGAGACGAAGCAAAGAGACTTAAGGACAACATTTTTGTATTCTGTATAGCGTGCGTGGAACCAACGCTGCCAACGCGTCAATTTTCAAGATGCGTAAAAGAGACAACATTATAATCTTTCACCCATTAAATACGAAACTCACCACTACCTGGCACTTTAGTAGCAAGTGTCACGTCATTCGGACGACGTGGGGAAAACATTTCTTTTACGGAAATTAACTCGCCAACCACTGACGATACATTGTTTTCTGTCTGTCCGTTTCCTTTGTCGCACAAACGTACGACTGCGTGTGGTTGCTGTTCCTCTTCCTAAATTATTTTTATTTTCATTCAATTATCAAGAATTTTTCCACCGTGTACCACAGTTTCGTCTCAGTGTGTTTGTATAATATCCGTGTCCGAAAAAAGTAACACGATGGCTCCAAAACAGAGAATGCGTATCGCCAACGAGAAGGCCAGCAAATACATCACAATGCGTGGAAACGTACCAAAATCTTCGGTAAGGATTGTGAACTTTTGTGTCTTTTCTTCAACATGAGCAATTCCAAGGAGATTTTACTTGACTCGTTCGCCGTATTTCACACGCTGTTGCCACAAAGTAAATAAACCAGAAAACTGCCACGCCGCACTTGCGTTTACATATTTTGATATTTCTCTTCGAAGTGGTTTCTCGCTTTATCCGTGATACACGCGTTTTCGATAATTTCTATGAAATTGCAACGAGTGTAGATTATGTTTTTGCTAGATCGTCAAATATGATATCCTAACATAATAATAATATGATAACCTCACGATCAAGAGAGAAATCTTGTTGCGAAGGGGGAGTGCCTACGTTTGCAGAAATTTTTGCTTTCGTACACTATGGAGTTAAGCATTTTCTGTGGAATTACGAAATCCCCGTCGATTGGCTTTGAGTTTTATTGTTTTAAAAATTAGGTCTGTTTAAATTGGAAACTGTCAAGACTTACCACACAATTCAAGACACTTTTGCCTACGCTGAACACAGGAAGCTGTTTGTACTGTTCCGTGCAGCCCCTCTAAACTGACCTAAGGAGTTACAATGATGCCCATACTTGAGCTCTTTTTTTTTTAATATTTTTATATTTCGAATGGAACAACTCATACAATGCGGCGTTTTCCTTCACCTTTTCAATCAAATTTTTTAAACTTAAATTTATTTTGCCAATGGTTCCCTAACCTCAATAAGCATAACTCTGAATATAGCTGTGCTGCAAAGTTAAGAATTTGACAACTTTGAGCTTCAACTTATGCAGCGGCCGCAGCCGCAGCAGCCCATTGAAACGGGCTTCAACCAAAAACTTGTACTTAACTTTTCTTGTTTACGCTGCAGCAGCAACTGTATCATTGTAATCATTACATTATTGTCGGCAGGTAGTCTTGACAGCAGTAGATCTGTCTAATGAGGCTGTACGGATTTCCTGACATCTTTTTGTGTTCAATGCGACCAAAAAGGTGTAGTGTCATCCGAGCCGACAGCGGGTTGTTTGCGCGGGATTTTCTCGTTAAGCCTGTTTTAAGCTAGCGCCCAGATTAGTCCGGATAACTTTATACAACTTCATGAAAACTGTCCAAGGATTAATCCAAACAACTTGGATTAAAATTTCCTCAATCATCAGCCAATTTTGTGGCTCAAATCTGGCTGACGTACTAGGAAACCCTTCAATTTAGTTTGGGTTTAATAAAGTGGGAGAAAATAATTAAATCAAGATAAAATCACTTTTATAACTTGTTTATGATTGATTTTTTCCAAATTGCGGATTGAACAGTTACTTAAGACCGGTTCTTTGACGCCGATGTTCGGTGCACCTTCAGCAGCGAGTAAACGAAACTACTGCGGTCAGATATGTTATTAGCGAGAGTCATGCCACATAGTGTATCTTTTGTATAGCGATTTTTATAGTGACGCATCTTTGTGATATTCTCAAACAGTCCTCCGTATTTTCTCCAACGAGTGGAGAAAAATAAAATCTCCTTGGAATTTTTCACTTCATACATTTACTGACATTCAACGAATTTTACAGAAAAGCAAAGACAGTCAATATCCAGTTGGACCATGGCTTTTGGCGCTATTCCTGTTTGTTGTGTGCGGTTCAGCAATTTTTCAGATAATTCAGTCAATTCGAATTGCCTAGATTTCATTCCTTCCTTTTTTTGATTTTCCATTTTTCTGTTGATGTATCGTAAATAAATTTTATAAAAAGGGTAAATATTTCATTTGTCCTGTTTATACTATGTAAGGAAACTGTTAGGGGAAATCCCCAAATTTTATATATAAACAAAATTTGTAAAAACAGAAAAAAAGTTGTAAGGATGGATCTATGTGAAATTAATTTCTGTTCATTCTTAAACAAAGAAAAAAACAGCAAATATAACTAAGGAGGATATCCACCAGGTGGGGTATTAAGTGATTTTTTATAGTTGTAAAAAGTACTCGTAAAAATAAAACGTGTGAAGAGGAGAAAACTTGCACCAAATTTTTCCTGCAGGGGAACCCTTGCCCACCCGTAATCCTCGACTCATCCCCCACCCTCACATTTGATATAAACTTGTCAGTAAGCGGGCCTTCGTAGATCGTATTATTTTGTTTTTGAGTAAAAATAAACGAATTAAATTGAAAGAATGATTTCTCTTCATAGGAACTATCTTTACCCAATTAAAAGCCCTCACACAATAACTATTAAATAAGAATTTATTAAAAAATTAGTAAAAAAAGAACGCGCTCTCACACCCACATTAATCCACCTTCCGTTCACCGACTCTCAGAGTTTGTAGTTCTGGTGCCACTTGTAAGATCCATAGTACTTGAAATTGTTCTCGTCGCATTTCCGGTCCGCCTCCTTGGGCCCTCTCGATCCATACACATACGGTATTGGTCGAATTCTTTCCTTCTCGATTCGATGCAGCAGTGGTGTAAATATTCTCCATGCCTCCCTAAGCTCATCTGATCTCACGAAATGCATGAGAGAACCACAAAACACATCAAGGATGAGCCGCTCGTAAGCGTCTGGTAGATAGGATCCTTTGTATCGCTGTCCGTATGTCAAATCCAATTCTGTCTCCTCCATATCGAATGTAATGCCCGGCGATTTGGTCATCATTTTCACGTACAGCGCCTCGCCCGGCTGTACACGTATAACCAGCTCGTTCCGTTTGGCGTGACCATCAAAAATATCCCCCGGCACATCTCGGTACTGAATGCGGACCTCAGCCTTTCGTTCGTTTAGCGCCTTACCACATCGTAAAATAAAAGGGACACCATCCCATCGTTCATTGTTGATCTTTAGTACGGCCAGAGCGTATGTGGGGGTATTTGAATCATTGGGTACGGTAGGGTCGTCTACGTATGAAAGCTTCTCATCCCCTGTGCCGTCTTTGTTACCCACATACTGGCCCAAAACTACATCGTCTAACTCCAGGGGTTTAATACTCTTCAACACTTTCACCTTTTCATCGCGAATATCGTCTGGCTGGCACGATACCGGCTTCTCCATGGCCACTAGGGAGAGAATTTGCAACAGGTGGTTCTGCATCACGTCCCGAATAATTCCGAACTCATCAAAGTAGCCGCCACGTCCTTGGGTGCCGAAAGGCTCCTTGAACGTAATCAGAACAGATGCCACGTTCTCTCGATTCCACGTGGGACTGAATATCCTATTGCCGAACCGGATTGTCATCAGATTTTGAACCATCTCTTTACCCAAATAGTGATCGATGCGATAGATCTGCTCTTCCTGGAACAAAGAGGCTAGATGCTCACTCAGTGTCTTTGACGTTGCAGCGTCTTTCCCGAATGGTTTCTCGATGATGATGCGGTTCCACCCCTTACGGGCCATACATGTGTTCTTTATGTTCACCGTGACTGGTTCGAACACCGACGGTGGTAAAGCCAAGTAGAAGATCCTGTTCGCCACCGACTGCACCTCAAATTTGATAATATCCTGATTCAGCAGCTCGAAATCACGACGACTATCATAGCTCCCCGCAACATAGTGATTCAAAGACCAGAAGGTATCGTACTTTTGTTCCTCCCCTGGCCTCAGCTAGAAATTAGTCGGGGGAGATTTTAGAAATTTTCGGATAATAAAGGAATGAAATGAGGGGGTGTCCTTACCTTCATATATTGATGGCATTTTTCCTTTATCACCTCCACTGACATTTTAGACCGGGCATAACCGAAGAATATGGTTGGTGTGGGAAGTAAATTGTCTCGATAGAGCCACCACAGGGTCGGATAGATCTTCTTCTTGGCTAAATCACCCTGAAATAGTTCCACTCGAGAGAATTACAATTAGGCATGAGGATAAGGGCTTACTGAGGCGCCGAATATGATGAAGACGTGTGGAATCTTCTCGTCAAAATGCGTCCCCTCACAGGGCATCGTTGTGGATCGCAGTGATCTTCGGATGAGAGCCAAGGTTGTCCCATCGCCATTGTTGGAACCTGGAGGAAGGGAAAAACGAATGTCTCTAAAAACAATTCTTTGAAATCCCGATTCACAACGATCACAAATTGGTGGAACTCATTTTTAACCCAAAATAAGACGGTCCATTTTAATTCACTTAATTTCCAAATTGAATTTAACTGAAAAATGCGGGAGGCAGTAGCTATTTTGAGTCTTCTACGATCGTTCTAGACGTGACATTGGAGTGCGACCGAGAGGTGAGTGAAAGTCCGATCGATGAATAAATCCGACCCTGGAAAAGCGTCTCGTCACCAAAGCAGAAGAAAGTGGAACTCTACAGTGGCCGGAGAAAGAAATCCAGCTACCTGCACCTTCGTTTCCCTTTTCCCTGATATTGGAAAATCAGCAACAAATCAAATTGCTCAACGGCTCATCACGCGCAATACTAGTGCCCGACTAAGCGATAACGGGTGCGAGCGATCTGATCACAGTACAATGATGAAGACACAGAAATGCATCCTATTAGTGGGAGAGGTGTCGCTTTTACCCTGAAACAAGTTTGATTTCATTCTCACCTTCGTTTGATGTGGACATCCTCCGAAGATCGCACAGAAAGCAGTAAACACAAAAAGTGGAGTCACCGGCAATGACCAGGCAGTTTCTTAAAAATTCCGATGCGCAGCTGTGTAGCACTTGATAAAATCGCGGGCCTCTTCACAGGTTTCTACGAATTTCTGCCCAGACTAAATAGTAGTGTCGCGCTTGGATCGCGGTTTAAACGCGGCAACATCAACCAAAATAATGAAAATTGCTTTCTATTCCTCGGCACGATCCGTTCACCAACTTGATTTGATTTGGTGGTGGTAGATTAGAGGCGTCAATGGTGGGTAACACAAGCCGCGCTTCAAATGGCAGTACTACAGTACGCCACTGTAGAATGAATGAGTGGGATCTAGATCTAGACCAGTTTTCCAGTACAGTTCTGGAGAGAGGACAGAAGAGCATGTCGATTTTCTTAATAGCACGCGCCTCTGCTGTCGATATCACGTGTTGTTCAAATCACCTGGTTTCCTCGCTTATATCTCTGTCCGTTGTCGTACGATTGCTACATTTTTTTCTACCAGTGATTACACACTCCAAATTTCCAGGTTAAGGTCTTCGATTTATTTGTTGCTTGGTTTCTGTGCCTTACCAAGTTTTTTTCTGGTCAGCTTCTGGAGAAATACGAACTTGCCTCAAACTTTGTCTGATTTCATTGTTGCAATTTGAATTAAGATTTTTGAGGCTAGACCTCTAGAAAAAATAATTACGCAATTTCAGCAAATTTCCATGCTTTAAACTCGAAAAATTTCCCTCAGAATTGTGATCTTTAGCTACAGTGTGTGAATTACCGCCAGGGATTTCGGGGATTTTCCTCCCTGTTAATATAAATTTTCCACTCGGTACCCTCGCGATTTAATCCACAGGGAGGTTGACACCCCCCTTCCCGCACTGTATCCTGTATTTTTGCATAACACGCCCCTTTGATCTTTGAATTAAAATTTCTCGAACATTTGCAATCCCACTGCGGGACTGCCTTCGCGTAGGACGCCATAGTGCTTTGAATGAAGAACCGGTAGGCAGCCTCTGATTCCAGGATATTACCTTCGAGTTGAGGTATTTACAAGAGAAGAACAAAGTTATCGAATCAAATTTTCACATTATTACTTCAAACCCTGATTCACTTCTTTTAGCATTTCCCAATTGGTGTCAGCACTGTCAGAATTGCTGTCCAATATCAGAATTGGTGTCCAATATCTCCCTCGGCTCTATGTCGATAATTCGCATGCTGTTTAGCAAATATCCTTTCTGCTGAAACCAGATCCCCTTAATCCTCATTTAAATAAGACAGTAAGACATAAGATGGTGGCTTTTCTTTTAAAAATTTTTATTCTCGACTTTTTATGTGGATAGAAACAATAATTTAAAAATTTTGTAATAAAAAAGTATTTTTAAACGTATTCTTGAGTCCTGAAGGCTATTTTAGTTTTGTTTTACTTATAAAGTATCCATAGTCGTATATGTGTAACTCTTAAGGTATTTGTACAGAAGTAAACATTTTAAAATTGTAAAATAATTAGCAAAACAGACACAGCAAACACATGTTTGTTTTGCGCTTATTTATAAATAGATTTTATGTGTTATCTCTTGCTAAATAACGTTAACGTTACTTACACTATGCATAAATACATTTCACCTATAAAAATAGATTTATTTACAGCGCCTAGTATTAGCAGTAGCGGAAAAAGGAACAAAATATAGGGGGTGGGAAGAATGAAAAATGCGAGGATCATCCCCCCTCAATATGTCCGCCGTCACATTCTCTGGGGTACCACGCACAACAACTAAACTAGTGATGGGACGTGGAGAAAACTATCACGAACACTATCGATTTCGAAGAGATCAGTTATCCTTACTGAGATGAATAACCTGATTAAGATCTGTGGCTCAAAAATGGGATCATCTTTGCTCTTGCTTAAATTCAATTCCGTAATCAATTTATTTACAGTAGATAGGCGAAAATAACTGAAAGAAATCTTTTTTCACATAATTATCATCCACTTTTGAAACAAATTATATATGTATAGACCTGTCCACGCACGTACAAAATAAACACAAAAGTTCTCCCATTTTTGGGTGACAATGCTCTATCCAGATTCATTTTACCTCAGTGGTTCACTTGAAACTTAAATTTCTAAATTTTTCGAATGCTGTGTTATACTGAAATACATAAAGATAAAGATTGAGTCGATTGCAGTCCAGTCTGACAATAAATGACGACAGTATTTACAGTAAACTAAAAAAGGATTTGCCCAGCAACTGCAAATGAAAATGAACCGCAATGCTTTTGTGTTAATACGATTTTAAAGAAATAGCTTTTATGGTTTTTAGTTATTTTTAGTTTAATTAATTTGACGGGAAAAGATTTTCGAAAAAATCCATTTTTATTGTCGGAGATAAAATATAATTCACAAGTATTTTTATTCCTAGTTATGTTGAAATTTTGCTCTTATCTCTCTTTGTATATGGGATGGGTGTATTCGTCCAATCACGCCTCAAACACGCCCACGCCCAAAAACATTTTTATCTGGCTGTTAATTAAAAAAATAAAAGTATACTGCCCGAACATTTTTACGAAAAATATCGCTATTACTTGAAAAGAGTCCCAACAGTTATTTTATTTTATTTGAAAACAGATTAAGCCCTCTATCCAATGATTCACTTTTTACCAATACAACGTAGACTTGGAAGTGGAAATTTTGCGATGGAAGGATTTTTGATCAAACTAAAGTACCGTTATCTTTTCTTGTTTCCACAAATAACCGGATTAGACCGCAAAAAAGACAGCAAAAGTGACAACATTTCAATATGACTAGAAATAAAAGAAAAGATGTTGTGTGGTGGGCGAATACGTTCCCAGTATTATTTGTATAATTTGCTTCAATATTTTGTGTGTAAATTATTTATAAAAGCATCACTCATACTGCGGCCGGCTGGCTCAGTCGGTAGGGGAGTAGTATCTTAATCTCAATGTTGTTTATTCGAGCTCTACGTTGAGGAGTGACTCCTTTTTTCCCTCTCCTATTGCAAGTAATTATTAATAATATAATTTATTTATTTGTAGCTAACTTGTAAAAATTTAGTTTAATTATTTCTGAAGCAAAACTTCTACAGCGACAGGAAAGACTCACAGAAATTTCGAGATGAAGTTCAGAGTGAAGCGCTAAGTATTACCTGCCTTAGCGCTTAGCGACCGATCAACCAATGTTAAGCAGTACTAAGGTGGTGAATCATAGTTTTTAGCCCTAACTATCCCAATAAAAAAGTGCACTGAGATTAAGCTCCCACAGTAGCATGCAGACATGTAACTGTTAGTAAGGCTAGATTCAATAAAAATAGAAAATTAGTGTTTTTTTTGTTAGAGAATGCCATCAAAAAATCATGACTAGATGCAACTTTAGTGTTGTCCTCAGAGATTTTCAAGTCAAAATGTTGCATAACACTTATAACTGTTAAAAACATGCTGTTAATGGGTTCATGTTTTCCATAGTTAGTTCTTAGCAGTTGACACGTAAAAGAGGGCGATCTTT
Source organism: Dasypogon diadema (assembly GCA_006980735.1). Classification (NCBI taxonomy): domain Eukaryota; kingdom Metazoa; phylum Arthropoda; class Insecta; order Diptera; family Asilidae; genus Dasypogon; species Dasypogon diadema. The sequence continues at coordinate 62,705 of QYTT01088958.1, read as the reverse complement.
CAAATTTCACGACAATTAATCCTAAAGGACACTTTACCCACATCAGTTGCTGGTACATGAAAGCTATGTCAGCAACTCCACCACACTCCAAGAAAATCAAATTGATACGTATGCGCCGTTCGTGATAAAGTAGAATGATCACAGGGTTTTTCCGAGGCCAGTCTTTGAGCGCTGAACAGACTCTACGCGGCCAATTTGAACAGTGTAAAAAGTATTCCAGACAATGGTAAGATAACTTGAAGGCTGGAGAACTTCCCAGATCAACGTTAAACAGGTTTGCTGCCACCTTTTCTAGAAAAACTTTCGTGAAAAAATATACGCGAAAATGCATTTAACATGACAGAGCTTAAAAGCTTAAGGGATATGTGTTGGAGCGACAGTGAACCTGTTAATGGGCCCAGGCATGGAGTTATTTTGGTACAGCATAATATATATATTTTTTAAATTTCCCCTTCTAACCCAGAAGGCGTACTTCTTAGCGTGGAGTCAAGAAAAATTTATCGATCTCCGCAACGAGCGGGAAATGGGTTAAAATTAGGCTCCCCGACAAGCATTCAAGACATGTAACTGTTAGTAAGATTAACAACTTGACAGAAAAAAAGAAGGGAAAAAGAAAATAGTACAGTTTTGGACACATTTAAATCAAAGTGCTCCGTGACACAATTAACCGCTATACACATGTGATTAATGGGCTCATGCTTACCATACTTAGTTCTAGAAAAATTAGTATTCAAAAGAGGGACAACCCTCTGTTTGCGGGTATTAGTCCTGAACGACACCCGAAAACGGAGCCGCGAAGAGTCAATATTAGATGCCTCCCCAAGGAAGCCATACCAAGAAAGTTAAGCTGTTCGCAATACGGCGGAAGAATCATAGGGTCGTTCCAAGGTAAGTCCCGAAGCGCAAATCTAATGAACCTACGCTGAACGGACTCAATAGGAAGGACCATCGTTTAATGCAACCCAGCATAGAATTACCCCTAGAAGCAACATAATTAATATGGGAGACAAAATCAAGCTTGGAGTCAAGCTTAACGCCGAGGACAATAACCGATTGTACACGAGGAATATTATTTGTAGAAAATGTGTAGTCGTAGGTAATAGAGTCGCGCTTTCTAAAGAAAGACATAACCTCACATAAGGTCCAATTCGAATCTTAATAATTTCAAAATGATTATAAACAGCTTTAAAATATAAAATTTGTATGAAATAGTTAAAAATGCCAAAAGCATTACACGGAATGGGCTTTATTTCAAGCGTGTGGGTGAGGCAATTCATGAGACTATTTGCGATTTATAATTGTAAATTGCATTGTTGCTATTGTGTAAAAATTAATACAAAAATAACCTATTTACTTTAGAAAATAAAATCTTTCTGTTAATTATAACGACAGATGTGAAGTAGTAATTCAATTATTTTTCCTCGTCATGCTTGACGGAAATTATTAAGAGTATCCTTTCAGAAATATTCTCCGTCAAATTAAGCTAAAGATAATTATATAACTCAAACCAGGAGCGCTATTTCCTTAAAATCGTATTAAAAAAATATTGCCGGCATTTTTAGTTGCTGT